>MJUU01005995.1:0-25996 GCA_002080025.1 Modiolus philippinarum | reverse complement strand
TTTGGGAGTATTTAGCATTAACGGAAACTCAAAATCTTTCAAAGGGCAATAACTCATATAAAGAGTCGTCGAATCTCTTCGGACCAAATGTAACAAAGTTGCGTCTCATAATAATGAACATTTTTCCCATTATATGTTTTCACCCATCTATTACGGTTTACCAGTTGAAGCGATAACAAGGTTTAAGGTCACCGGTGACCTTGACCGGTGACCTTTCACCTTGACATTTTTAGATGGCCATATATGACATGAACAATGGTGAAGGTTTCAGGTTTCTACGACTTATCGTTTGGGAGTATTTAGCATTAACGGAAACTCAAAATCTTTCAAAGGGCAATAACTCATATAAAGAGTCGTCGAATCTCTTCGGACCAAATGTAACAAAGTTGCGTCTCATGATAATGAACATTTTTCCCTTTATATGTTTTCAGCCATCTATTACGGTTTTCGAGTTAAAGCGATAACAAAGGGTAAGGTCAAAGGTCAAAATCACCGATGACCTTTGACCTTGACATTTTTAGATGTAACTTATATCAACTAAGAATAATGGTGAAGGTCCCATGTGTCTACGACTAACCATTTAGAAGTTTTGAGCGATGACGGAAATTGAAAATCTTCAAAGGGCAATAACCCCCCCAAAAAGTATACCGCACGGTTTCGGACCAAATGTAATGAAGTTCCGTCATGACCTAACGAACATTTTTCCCATTACACTTTATCAGCTATCTTTTACGGTTTTCAAGTTTAAGCGATAACAAGGTTTTTTGTTCGCGGGCAGGAAATTCCATTACTAAAAATAGATCTGTCTCAATGCGTTAATCAGAGCTGGCCTCCGTAAGACCCAACAACCACGTAAAGTTTCGAAATGATATGTCGCTTAGTTTTAGCACATCGGTTGCGGCGGAAGAAAAAGAATAATAATAATAATAATAATAATAATAATAATAAAAATAATCGGAAGAATTACAAGAAGGTCTTTCCGACTGAAGTCGTGAAAGACCTTAATAAAAATATTTTTTTAAACGTGGTCGATAGTGCGGAACGCAATTTAACATGAATTAAATATTTATCAATTTCTCTGAACCCATTTACACGAATTATACTAAACTGTACTGAAAGGTTCTTTACAAAGAGCCGTTTTGTCTCTCCTGCAACGAAAGTCGCGAAGGCGAGACATAGGGATTTGTAGATTCCGTCGTCGGCAGCGTCGGCGTCGTTAACATTTGGTTAATCAAAATGTTAAACTTTTTTTGAACTTCAATAAATTTCTCAAATCATATTCAATATCAATGAAATTTTGACACATTATTCAGTAAATCTTCATTATTGTATCCCAAGTATATTTAAAAAAAAATTCCTGTTTTTCCGTATTCTCCATTAGTTGAACTTAAATTTTTTCGATTATTTTTTTTGCTTGCTCCATATCTCGGCACCTACATGTCATAGACTCATGATTATTGGTGAGTTATTAGTAACCGACATCCATACCAGAATTATGTCTCTTGACCTATATATTCCGCTTCAATGAATTCGGCTACATTTTCTATTTAGGTCCATATATCAACAATGTTTGAATAAAGTTTAGAATAAGGACTTTAATTTTGATGTAGAATTGATGCATATAGTCCATAGATACAAAATAAGCTTTTGAAATTTTATTCCGGTTCCAACTTTGGATAATACCCTAAAAATGTTCAAGACTAACATATTTTGAAATTTTTGACATAATCAAATATTTTTCTATTTCTTCATACAAGACATAATTTTGAAAACTAAGACTTAAAAAATATTGTTCCAATTTTAGTAAATTTCCTAAAACTTTTTGTCAAGCAATTTTCTTGGAATTCTTTATTTGCAACCATGTGTTTTGACGAATTTTTGTCAAAAATATTATTTTCAATGGTTACATTTCATACATTTTGTAATCTAATTTTGGTAAATTTCCTCCTGAAACTGTCAAAGACCAGTTGTTTCTTGGAATCGGAATTCTACTCAGCAACAACATCTTAATATAGGCCTAATTAGAATGACAGTAGAGTCAGCAGGCGAGACACTAGGTTCTTCGGAACCTTCACGAATTATTTTGGTTTGCAATATGTTCCTGTTCTAATTTTTTTCAGAGAGGGTCTAATAATGTCCAAAAATCCATGAAAGGTGCGTTTTGGGGTCAAAAAAGGAGCGGGTTCTTCCATAGTAACCCTAGGGGAAAACGACATTTTGAATATTGTAACTGCAACGTTGGAAATTTTTTAGCATTAGCTACATGAAACTTCATAGAAAAGGTGTATGTCATGTTAGAAGGCATTCCACAGGATTAAAGATTTCAGAATAACTACTGTTGTCTTGGAAACAAAACCAATAAATTAAAATTTTGAAAATATAGGGTTTTGTTGAAAATCGTATTTTGATTACGGCAATATGTATGACTTAGATCATAAGGGAGCCTCTGTCCTTTGTTTTGAAACATGATCTGAAATTGGATTCAAAGTAAAGTAGATGATTTGGTTGCCATTGAAACCAAACAAGAAACTATTGCAATGCAATAAATCAAGGCAATTTATATCGTAAGAGTTCCTCAGCATTGAAAATTTCGTTGCCCTGGAAAAGATGCCATTTTTTAAAAAGAGGGTCTTCCTGGCTATAATCGACAGTAGATCATTTGCTTGTTATGGAAACTAAACCAGAAACATTACTGTTAATTTCACAAATGTGTTTAGTAATACTTTTGTCGAGAGAATTGATCAATAGGTTTGTATCTCTGCCTAAAATATTTACAAAAGACATTTAGATATTCCTCAATAGGTTATTGATTTTATTTTAAGGTCAGACATCTAAAAGAGAGGTGTTCAGCCAGCCTAAGCATAAATAAACATCATATATTTGGGCAACAAAGAGTGTAAATAGAAAATGCAAAGGATAAAATAGTAATATAATCTGGAAGAAGAAGGATTTACAACAATTTTTCTATTACTGAATGTACACAAAAGGTTCCTCAATAGAAGTTTGACCTTCAAGGTAGAAAGTTCACATACCCATTCATGGTATTTGTCCTGGATATGGGCCAGTTTTCCTGATGCAAATTTCGCATACCCATTCATTGTATTTGTCCTGGATATAGACCAGTTTACCTGATATCAATTTCAACAAGAAGCAAGTCAAGTTCACCCAAACTTGTTTTTGTTTATATTGGAAATGCCAAGCGAGGATAAACATGCATTTTTCATAAATTAACCAGGTGTACTGTTTAAACCACTAGTACTATAATTAGATTTTATTCCTCCTCTTTATACTTGATATTTCAAAACCAAGGTAATAGTTGAGATGTACTTTACAGTAATTCCTAAAGTGAGTATTTTTGTTCAGGTTGGCTGAACACCATGCTTCATCCAACGAAATTTAAATGCCTGACCTATGAATATAATCAATGACCTATTGAGGAATATCTAATGGCTCTTGTAAACGTTTTAGGCAAAGACACGAACCTATTGATCAATTCTCTTAGCAAAAGGATTACTAACCACATTTATAAAATTAACAGTAAATGTTGAGAAACCAGGTTTTCTGATAAAAAAGGGTTCCCTTTAAATATACTATAATGGCTACCCTTGCTTGAATTAAAAAAAAGTGTCTCTTAATGATTTCTGACGGGAGTTCGTTTGTGACCCTTTTGTATTTCGCTTGCGAACACAGTAAGAACTTGTTATTTTTGTTCTTACAGATAACCTCGTATTTATTGAAAAAGGTAATACAGTGAATGTTTCATGGACAACTCTGGTTAACCGTTCGACATTTGACGTCATATTCAACAAACAATCGGGACAAAAAAATGTTATCTTCACTAGAGGTGAAACAAACAATGGAACATCGAAATACAGATCGTTAATTAAAACTGGACTTCGGATTCAATTTACACTTGATCAAGCTAGCAATGGCGATGCTGGTCTCTACAATTCGATGGAAAATCAGAATTCTGCGATAATTGATGGATGTGCACTACTAGTTATGAAAGGTATGGTTCTTTTTTCAGTCAATGGGTTTAACTTTAAAAAACTTCAATGTTTTTATTTTTGGGCACGAAATGTCAATGGATTGATCAATAATGCTTCGAAATATAGACCCTTGGCCATTGTCATTTGAGATTGTAACCGTAAACATTTCTAATAGATGTAATACAGACAAATGTTCCTTCATAAGAGAAATGTTGAAATTGGTAAATCGTTCTTTAAGAACATTAACTTCGTAGCACTCTTTATTTGTTTTAGTGTTATTTACATCGACACACGAATATAGAAACAAAAATGGGGAATTCCAAAATCACGACAAATCATCTTCCACAAGAAATGAGACAGCATGACAAAGACAAAACAAATTAACAAAAAACAACTAGAACGCTACAAAACTAAAGCACTAGCAGTTTGAACTCCTACAAAAACTTAGGTATCATCAGATGGTCCGGAGGGGTAAGCATGAGCTGCTTCACGCGTGTCATCCGTTACACTGTATTTGCGTGTATATACATACAGAAGAAGAAGTTTAAAATGCCAAAATACCAAAATATTATTCAGTAAAAGAGTGGTGTATGGGAGTTCAATTTCAGGGCGTAAATCTCAAGATGTCAAATGTCTCAAAGAATCCATGAACGTTTCAGCCAATTTTTGCGATATATCGAGGTATTTCCACTATGTTCAAAATATCACTGAAAGAAACAACACTATTTGTATGCACATATCTTTGTATAGGTCAAGTTTTCATTTGACAGTTGCAAGCTTTTCCTCAGTCGGACCTTTTTGGTAAACAAACTTGATATTTTTTTCCAAAAATTGTTCAGTTAAAAAATACCCAATGTGCATAATAATCGGTAAATTTTGTTATGCTGTACACGTGTATCAAGGAGTAGTCACTCATCAGTAGCATTAAAAAAATATGGAAAGCAATAATCCGTAAGAAGTCAAAAAAGAAGTACTCATTAATAAAAAAAAATCAAAATACAAGGCATAATTCAGTTTCAAGGATACCCACCGATAGCAAAACACGGAATGAAGACAAGAGGCTCTCAAGATTCTGTATCGCTCACCTGGGTCCTATGCAACACTATAATTCCCAATTGATGGTCCATCTTTGGACGTGTATGTACATAAAAATCAGAAACTGTTTATAAAATTAATTAAAATTGTTCAAGCAGTTTCAGAGAAGATTTTTGAATGCAGTTTCCAAACTTAAGAGGCCTTTGTTGATCTACGTCCCCTGTTGGCAGCTATTTAACATAAAACTTTGAAGAGGGTCACCAAAGGACGATCATGTCAAAATTTTATTGAAATTGTTCAAGCAGTTCCAGAGGAGAAGATCTTTTTATACATTTCCCATTGGATCCAATGTTAAACTAAGTTTTGCTTCTAATGGCAATGTCGGAAGGCGGATCAGCACCAAAGTAACAAACTTGTTCAAAATCTCACAAGTTTCATTTATGCAATGTTTAAATTGAATCCATTCAGTGGATTTCTATCATATCTTTGTATGGAAATTTTCTTAGGGCCCAATTCATCGCTGGCGGCCATGTTTGAATGATGGATCAGCACCGAATAGTAACACTTGGTAAAGATCTTTTGTTAAATGAAGTTCACAGCTGGTGACACTTGGTCAGCACATGACAGGCACATTCATGTCATGTTTGATTTAAATCCATTCAGCAGTTTTCCAGAGGATACTGTGTGCGCATTTCCCATTCTTAGTCAGCACCTCATAAGCATCATTAATGCCAAGTATGGTTCAAAGCAATTCCGTGGTTCTCAAAAAGAAGTTCAGGAATATATTTGAGAAAGGTCTTTGTGGCCATTATATAAAATTCCCATGCTAATGAAAACGCGACACTTAATATTTTAGAATCTTTTTGGAACAAATAAAATTTCAACAAATTTTCATCTTTACCTATAATAAAACCCCAATGCTCCGCATCACTGATTTTTAACCAAACCATCCGAAATACACGACTTCAAAATCACACTAATGGCGTATTCGCGCGAATGCATGCATAGTCTTTTTGACTGTATACTTCACTACAAATCTTAATTAAGAGAAAACATTGTTCAAATACAATTCTTTGAACTGATTTTCATTTAGTCCAAGAATTTCAGGGGTTTAAAACGCCCCCTATGTTGTTTCCAAAAGTGTAAAACGAAAAGATATGACGTAAATGCATATGAAACAAAGTCTCTACAAACACCAAGAAATCTGAAATGTAAATGTTATTTATGTAAAGCGATTTAAAACCAAGCAATGACAAACGCTTTAATTGTTGTTCTTAATTTTGAGCTATGCTTATGCCTCAAAGTATGTTCAAGAAATCCTTTAGCTCCGGCTGGAGCAGAATTCATTATTAGACGTCGATTAAAGCTACATTCATGTTTAATTTTCCCCATGGATGCGGGGTCGTCAACAAATATAAATTAGCTTGCTAAAGATTCTTGCAGTCGGTGTCATCCATCGCCCTACAAAAACACTAACAGAGGAAAATCACAACATATAATCAACCACCAAGAGGGCACTCAGCAATTGCAAGAGAACTTGGCATAATAAAATGCCTGGGCTTCCAATAAACAGACATTTATTACACTTTGGTCTTCTCTGAATGACGCTAAATTGGTTTGTTTTTTAGAATAGAATAGAAATTATCAAAATCCAGTTCAACAAAAAAAAAATTATTTGGTTTTGATATATTTTGACTTCAAACAACTTCTTCAATATAAATGAACTCAAAATTTGTAGAATGGGGCCTTTTTCTTGATTTTTTTTGTCAGTGTGATAGGAATGTTTAGATAATCTGAGAATTTTACTACTTTGACCAAAGTTTATGCTGTGACAAATTTTTAAAAGCGACTAGAAAAGGAACGAAACAGAAATTTAAAATGACCCTTCGCTTAGCAATCTAGTAACATGATAAAAGGGACGATTTTTCTTTTCCCATAGTTAATTATCCATTTCTGGACGGTGATGTTCCATTAGCGCCATCATATGGTGTTTACATATCTCAACTTGTTCGATTTGCTCGAGTATGTAATAAAGTTTGCGATTTTAATGAACGGAATCTTTTCATAACTGAAAAACTATTACATCAAGGTTTTCGTTATCATAAACTAGTTAAAACATTTACTAAATTTTATCATCGATATAAAGACTTAGTTCGTAAATACAATGCAACCTGTAAACATCTTATCAAGGCTGGCATTTCACACCCCTTATTTTATGGTAATGTTTTACATAAAAGCAAAAAATACTTACACTTGCCTAACAAACTTATGAAACCTTTAAATCGTCTAATCCATAAGGGTTATAATTACGGTATTGTCGTCAAGTCATTACGTATGGCCTTCTTTGGTATTAACATTGATTTTTTGATAGGGTCTTTGCATTTTAACTAAACACATTCTAAATTTCTAAAATCAGTATTGCATGGACACGGGTTATGTATTCCGGTATATACATGAAATCATTATGCTAAACTCCTCACAGGAAGGGATCTTGAGGGAAGCTGTATACTGAGGGTACATAACTTAATTTGTCAGTTGGTAATGGGTCTGGAGCTGGCATGTCAGTTAACTGCTAGTAGTCTCTTGTGATTTCATGTTTATGTCCGTATATTTAGTTCTTTCAGTTTCATTTTTCACAGTTGACTCAGTCCTGTTGCCAACTGAATTTTACTGTTACTATTGTTTTTTGCTTTTATCACATTTGCTAAGGGGAAGGTTTGGACCCAATAAAACTAGTTCAACCCCGCCGCAGCAGGTTTGCGCCTGTCCTAAGTCAGGAAATTTATTAAGCCTTTGTGTGTCTTGTCTGTTTTCTAGTTAGTTCACTTTATGTCTATCGGAGTCTAGGAAGATGCTTATTTCGCTGAACTTGATTACTCTTTTATTTAGGGGCCAACTCCGACCTACCGTTGGATGTGGGGTTTCCTCACCGTTCATTGAAGATCTGATGTTGGCTTTGAGCTGTTATTGCTCCCCTTAGGGTCGTTGTCTCTTTGACACATTCCCCGTTTCACTTCTTTTTCTGAAAATATACTTCGACAAAGAGGATTATGTCGTATAGATAAGTGTTGCGTTTCATTGGCGCTCCGTATATAAATTGTATTATTTTTTAATATCGTTAATCGATTCTTTGGTATGAAACCATAGTTAACTTAATTATTTCTCTGTGTCTTACATCATTATAAAAACAACAGCGAAAGTCAAATTATTTAAAAAACGATTCCTCGTGAGAGAGATGTATTCTCTATATACATTTCAGTTCTGGTGTACAAGCTCTTGAAAGAATTTCTTATATTGATGCACTATCGTACTTTCAACTTATTGGTATTTTTTTTTTTTTTTTTTTTTTTTTTTTTTTTTTTTTTTCAATTTCAAATTTGTATTCTAATCACCTGAGTATTGTATCCATATCTCATGATTTCATTATGCCAAGTTTTTTTTTACTATTACCTCGATGAATTCCTGGTGGTTGTTTAAATGTTGTGTTCGTCTTCTTTTTGTCTTTTTGTCTGACAACGGATGACAGCAGTTGTAAGAACACTTTGCCAGATGGTTTTATGTTTGTTGACGACCCCTCATATATGAGTAAAAAACATGGATGTAGCGTTCCTCGACATCTGGCAATGAATTCCGCTCAAACCGTCTTGAACTTACTATGAGGTATGGATAAAGCTCATCGTTGAAGGCCTCAGGGTGACTTCAAGATATAGAATAACAATAAAAGAATTGTTTTGCTTAGTTTTACCATGTTTTGTAGAGACTTTGTTTGATTTGCATTTACTTCATATCCCTTCATTGTCAATTACGGTTAGAAATATTCCCACATTTCAGACTTGCCTGTCATTGCGATGTTTGAGGAAGGCTTACTTATAACTCCTTAAGATGGGAAAACACTTCTTTATGATTTAGTCAATCTCCTGTATTTGCAGAAAATGTTAAGTTCTTGTTCGTTATTTCATTTCGATTCTGTATATAAAAGAAAATCATCATTTTTGGTAACAAAAAGGAAAAAAATCGATTTTTAAAGCAAAATTTATATTTAAAAAACGTCTGCGTGGTGTAAGTATTGTGTGGCTTCATAATTTACTATTCACCGTAAGGAGTAGTTTCAGTGCTTAAATGATTTTCTACGACAATAAAATGTCCTACCGTTCTCATCTCAATTTATGTTTTTTTTATGATGTAACTTTCCTTTTTTGACTTGAAAGGGTAGGCAACTCTATCTTACGAAGATTGCCTTTATATTTGATGAGCATTCGAATGTATATCGGGAAAATATAAACATAAAAATGATACCATAGCACAACAGCATTCTCATAGTTGGTCAGTTGGTCACAAACAATGCCTACCATTAAAAATTTAAAGAACTTTTTAATCTAACAAACTCTATAATCATTTAAGATAATGTAGCTACTTGATGAAGTTCTAATGCAACACGCGAGATTTTCGTGCAGTGGATACTCCAATTCCTGGTAGTGTCGGTAACTCCAATTCCTGGTAGTGTCGGTAACTGATTCCCATACAATTTACAACAGAGAAGTGATGACCGATTTCATTATAAATACTAGTATATACGTGAAATAATTCATGAAATTATTGATGAAATAAATTTGATTTTGACATTTTATATTTTGTACCTTGTGAAGTGTTTTTAAAATTAGCCATTTCAGTATCAAATTATTTTCTGTTGTATATTTGCTTGTTTCGAAAAACAGAGCGACCACTGAAACCAGATTTAACATCAACTGGTGCAAATCCATATGTTGGCAGTAGTGCCATATTTAGTTGCAGTTTCCAAATAAAACACTGGCCGTCATACATCTCCACTGATCTACATTACAACTGGTCAATAAGTAATACCGATAAATCAACTCTCAATATTGATCCAGTAAAGAAGTCTGATAAAGGGAAGACAGTGTCCTGTATAGTTACTGACAGCAATGGGAAAGCATCAGTCTCGAGTGAAAATGTTATATTGGATCCTTATTGTGAGTAAAATCAATTTCAATTTATTTAAGATAATTACATCATACTTTTTTCTACTGGATAACGCATAAATTATTCCCATTTGCAAATGGCAAAATAACAAAATACTTATTACATTTTTATGTTTCTACATAAGATTATTACGTCAATCCATGTCTCTATAGTGTAGAAAAACAAAACCAAAAAACATCAAAATAAACAATGACAGGATATGCCTATAAGACAAAGTATCTACACATACATGGTAGAAGCAAACAAAGGAACAACGTTTTTCAACACGACCAAATCTTTGGAATCTTTGCTAAATGTCGAACAATGCTACGTCCATGTCTTTTGTAGTAATGGATGCGGGATCGTCAACAAACATAAATTAAACTGGCAAAGCGCTCTTACAATCACCGCCATCCATTGCTTGACAAAAGCACCTAGTGTCGAAAGCTAGTGGGTGATTTCAACACGTAGACAAACACTGGTTACTCATCAGGTTGAGTAGATGCTTTCAAGGTGATATTCATCATATAAACACTAGCTTGGTAATTAAATGGGATACATTGAGTAACTGCAGATAGCAAATACGGTAAATTATGTTCGACGCACATCAAACACAACATTTGAAAAACTATAAATCGAAGAGCTTTGCACGAAAAAGTTAGTTTTAAGCATTTTTTTTTGCATGAAATATATCTTATTTCCAAAAATATATATATATATCGATTTTGTGCTGCAATTACATTCCGTTCAACTCTCTTTACGTAAAAACCGGTCATATATTTGCAAGGGATACACATTTACCGGCTACATTTAGTCCTGTCACATCAATAATTTAACAAAATTTAACTTGACGTTAAAACATAGATACATTTGTAAATATGGTCATGTCTAAGCCATATTGATTTATAGAGATAGGACATTCCTTAATTAAAATAACACAGAGAAAACAAAAACATGATCAGCTGTTAAAGAACTAACATTGTAGAATTTGCTTGCTCTTTAACAGATGATAATTGCACAATAGTAAATGGCATTCAAGGCATTATTAAAAAATTTGCACTGTCCATATTTGAACCCCAGAGCAACCCGAATTTTGTAATAAATAATATCTACGATGTCATTTATTATTGTGTTTATTGTACATGTATTAATGAAATATCAGTCCATATTATACAACAGCAATGCAGCTTATGTTTTATTCAACAAAAACAAAAATGGTGTAACAAATGATGCAACATGTTAAACGAGAGAATGTAATATTTTAATGCCACAGCTACTTTCATGTCAAAAGTGTCTTCCTTTGAATTAGTCAAATTGTTATACTGATAGCTAGTTTTAACAAAACACAAAATTTATGTTTTAAAATCAGGGTTCTAATTAAAACCGTTTTTCACTGAATTAACTTTAAATCGTAAATTTTTAAATGGCTTTGAAATAATGTTACTTTACTCTTTCAAAAACATTGAAATTTAATCATGTTAACGTAAATTGCTGTTGGTTGCCCTTGGTTCATTTATATACATTTTTAATACGTTCAAAATGCGCTTTATAAAAGGGAAGACAAATCAATGCAATAGTCTAATTTCCAGCCGATATTGACAGTCAATTGAAGAAAATCGGACTGGGGATTTCATACGTTAGAATTTTACAGGTCAGCTGATTTGCATTAAACCAAGGGCATGACAGAATTTTTAACTGATATTATACAATAATATAAAAATCAAAAGATAACGATTATGAAAAGTGATACAAGCACTGAAAAGACTAGAAAAAAAATAAAATCACATCACTGTTTTCCATAAAATCATTCACAGAGATTGCACCTGTAATTTTCTGAGATATTGGGTGTGTGTTAATACTTTTCAAGCCGACATAAGCGCAAAGTAAGTAAGAACCGAACCGTTTATCCATAATGAACAATCCAAGGAAAATGGCAACATCATAAACAAGCAAGGCAAAAAGCAGACAAAGAAAAATTAAGACACACACACAAAGATGAACAACACGGACCCACTAAAAAACCATGGGTGTGATCAGGTGCACCGGTAGAGTTAGCATCTATTTCTTATAAAACACCCGCCGTGTTGAACATGTCAAATCCGGTAGAGAAAACAACAATTAAGCTTTAGAGGGAAAGATCTCTTGTAATCTGGGAAACAGATATCCCATAGCGGTCCACAAGATGCTGATGTCGACCGTAAAACTTCTGGAAGGATGACTTCAAGGTTTGGGTAACATACTCTTGTTGAAGTAGCCTATTTCTGAGCAACCGGGCTCTATCAAGGAAGTCACTGTATCGAACACAGGCTCTTGAATAGCGAATGAGCTGGGAGATGTAAACTCCATATGCCGGCGCTGTTGGAATGTTGCTACAAAGAAAAGGGAAGTTTACTGTTGGAATTGTGAAGTCATCACGTATGTCGTACAACTTAGTTTGAAGTCTTCCTCTGTTTTCAAGGTGAAGGTCAAGGAACGAGGCTGATGTAGAAGTGTCTGTTGCATCCTTAATTTCGAGCTCTTTTGGATAGATCAAATGAAGAAAATCACCAAAGCGAGGGTTGTTTAGTGACAAAATATCATCTATATAATGGAAACTAAAATTGAAGGATAGGGTCAGCTTTTTATCTTTATTTTGAAGAAGCCCTTCGATGAATTCAGCTTCATAAGAGTGAAGAAACGGGTCGGCTAGGAGAGGCGCACATTTTGTGCCCATAGGAATTCTGATAGTCTGTTGAAAAACAAGTCCTCCAAACTGGACAAATATACTGTCGATCAGAAACTCTTACATTTTAATTACTTCTTCCTCTGTATATTTTGTCACCGATTCGGAGTCATTTTTCACAAAGTAGGATTGTTCCCTACCTATAACAATGTACCTATATCTTCGTTCACCGTTCTTACGTGAGAAACATCTATGAATTAAACCTTTCAGCAGAGATTTCAGTTGTTCATGAGGAATATGAGTGTAAAGTGTGGAGAAGTCGAAAGTGTTAATGCTGCTACAGTGTGATAATGATCTAGAGTTTAAGATGTCAAGTAGATCTTTGGAGTTTTTCAAATCCACATTTCATTTAAACCGCTACTTGAAAAGCAAGTATCACAGTATTTTTGAAGGCCCTTTTTAACAGCTGTCAAGATGGAGGTTAGCAATTTAGATATAGGTTTTGTAGAGTATTTGGCAGATCCAGCGATATATCGTTCTTTGTATGGGCATTTATGTAACTTAGGTAACCAGTACAAAGAGGAGAGATCAGTGTCTTCATCCTTAGTGGAAATCCCGAAAGAACGCAAAACAGATTTATGGTTCTGTAATATCTCCTCCTTTGACAGAGTAGTAGCTGCGTAAGTTGGATTGTCGTTGGAATTATCATTGCCTAGTTCTTTCTTTAAACAATTACTATAATGATTTTTGCAAATAAAAATGATATTATTTGGGCCCTACCGGCAGGAACGACGACATATTTGTCATGAATGGAGGACAAGTAACTGCCCACATCAGCATTTTTTAAAATTGATGATGCTTTAGTTCTCATTGACCCTCGTAACTGATTGATTGGTTTAAGAATCATCGACCTCATAGCCTTAATCCACTCCGAAAGGGAATCAAGGTCTTCATCTTGTTCATGCTTAATCCATTTTTTGGCGTAGTCCTCTACAGCATCCATAAGATGTTTAAATTTTGTTCCCAGTTGATGGAACATGGTTCACGGAATTTGGGTCCTTTTGCAAGGACATCACGGAGAGACTTGTTTTCAATAATACTCCAATCTCCCGTTATGACGTGACCATAAGGACTATATCTGTATGTTGAATCAGAACATGAACAATCAGGTGGTATAGACTTTATACTAATTATATTAATATTAATTAGATTGTATACTGAGCGCCAATGAAAACGCAACAATTGATATTTATGTATAATATTAGAAATCTTCCCTGTCGAGCTATAGAATTTTTTTGCAACATAACTAAGCCAAGTTTTGCATCCGTGTATGCTTAGTCTACTCTTGAAATTTTTGAAACGTTTGACTAAGTGGTAAAAATCAAACTTTCCAAATTGTCTGAACATTTCAATCATACTGACGAAAAAATAGAAAAAAAAACTCATTCTTTAAACCCTTACATCCAATTTTGTCAAGAGGTTGTTTAGAGTTGAAATTTGTCAAAAATGGCGATGCTTTAAATTTTGGGGTAAAAAATACCGATTTTTGAAAATTTCAATTCTAAACATCAAAAAGATTTGAAAATTTGCACAAATTTTTCGAAAAGATTCCAAAAGAAGCTGACAAAATTCCAAACTGATTCATCGTGGTTCATAGAAGATATACCTGAAAGTAAGGTATTTTAATGGGAAGACAAGACATTTTGAGAAACATTCCATGGAATGTTATAAGTCCCTACATTCATGAATTAAATGAAAAGCGGCTTCAAAATTTTGAGATGGGAAAATGCTTTCACGGGATTAAGCTTTGTTGTAGGCAATAAAGATAACCAACCAATTCGGGCCAAAACCCCATTCTTGTGCATTTCATGCCATGTATTGCGTGGCGGGGTTTCAAAAATCAGTCGTGCGGAAAATTGTTTTTTAAGCCTGTGTAATTGGCAGTTGTTGAAAATTTTATTTGTGCGAAAAAAATTCTCAAAAATATAAGTGTTGCGTTTTCATTGGTACTCAGTATGTTTAAAAATAAAGTTATTTACACTATAGATCATTGTCAACATTTCATTTTGCTTACAATCCGCTTCGTATTTACTATGAAACTTTAATTCACCGCAAAGTAGGTGCAAGTAATATGATTTTGCCATGTCTAGATAATCAATATTCAAGAAAGGAAATGTAGAGACCCGAGAAAATATATCTGTTGCTGAAATAGGGATACTGTGATATACGATGACGTTATCATCTGTTTGTAATTGCTAAAGATATTTATAGAATGTGCATTAATTCGTTTTTATTGCTATATAAACTTGCTGTTGAAAAACGAGACCCAAAAATGTGACAAACATATTATCTGACTAAGAAAATCAAGCATAATGGACGCCTTTTTTCACTGAACCAAACGTTTCTTTTTAAACTGATTTTTGAATAAAAAAAAATATATGGATTTACAAACTATAAATTTAATAAAATTTTATTGAATAAACAAAGGATTGGCATTGCAACCATATTTCACCTAGAAATAGAAAAAAAAATGGAAAGGCGATTTTAATATATGATTTGATCAATAGAATAAAACAATAAAACGAAAAATGTACTCAACCATGCTTTGAACACAGAAATTTAACATATTTAATGGATCAAAAAATATTTGCGGAAAAATGGAGCTAATGCGTGGAAAGGTTGATGTTTCTTATCGGTTGATAGATTATGACGTCCCCAAGGAAAATGAGTCAAATGACTGTCCCGTCTAAAAAAAAAAGAAACCATTCATATTCTACTCTTCGTGTGCTGATAAACTTTCTTTCTATTTTAACTCTATCCCTCTGAAGTAACAATAATCCAAGCAGAATAATTTCTGTCATATTTTTTCATGATTTCCCATTACAGAAAGTTATTTTTGAGTTCCATCAAAGCGATTCAAATGGTTATTCCAATAAGTTCAATAATAATCTAGTTCCAATATCAATTGTATTTCAGGCTGAATTTTTACTTTCTTTACTCATGCCTCAACAAGTTTTATTGCGCTCTGCGATGAGTTTTTTTTCATTTTGTTTCATTTTAATAATGTAGAGAGTTATTGCGTGTAAGTGCGTGTAAGTGCTGCACGGTTAATCCATATAATTAAATTCGAGCTAACATGTGTATTTTCAAACAATAAGACCAAACAATCTTTAAATCCTTGGAATCCATCACACCATTACTTGGACTTTAAGAATAATCCCTTTTTAGATTTTGATTTTTATTGGTCAATATATTGTGCTTGCTTTACCCGAAATTTGAGATTTTTCATTTCGATCTAATTTTTTTTTCCCCCATGTAATTTTAAAACATTTTCAATAATGTTCGGATTCGTTCTAAAGGATGTCAAGTTTAGGATATTACCTTTAAGCTCTCCTCGCTATAGCCAGGGTGGTCTTTTACTATCTTTTAAGATGTCTGCAGGGTAATAAATTCCTATGACAAAATTTTGTTAAATTTTCTGTGTTGAAACATAATTGCTTTACTACTAATAAAATAAAATTTGGGGGCCACTGTGCATTTAAGCGCAAAAATGAAAATGAAAATTGAAAGATTTTACAACGAAATGATTCGGAAAATGACAATGTGAGGAGATAACTATTGAAAATCTATTATAGTTTCTTTTTATATTTTGCCTGTGTTTTGAAATAATTTTATTGTCTTCATATAAAAATCAAAATTTAAAATTAGGGGTCAACGTTGAAATTAGAGAGATGAAACGTTAATTTCTTTAGTGATATATCCCATTTTTATCAAATTAAATCCCTTGCGCAAATTCTGGATTCTGTAAATCATGCATCAGATATACAGCTTTTGTGTCTTGAGTTCAATATAATTTATGAATATGTTGTAAAAAGGTGTGAGGAACACAAATGTCAATTATTTTCGAATTTTCTTTACATTTTATATAAATGTTTTGATTAATAGCTAAATGTATGCAACATAAATGAACAAGTATTCGACAAAAATGACGAAATAATACCGCTGAGACACCTTAGCGTTCTTCGTCAGGATGCTGATACGAAAGTCTCCCAAACGAAATACCTTTAGCATTTGACATGGTCTGTCGAGTATGAGACGGGCATGTACACATGAACTCCTTAAGATGAGTGTTCTCTGCATTGCATATATCATCTGTTTTGTGAGAAATTATAGGTCCAAATTTAAATCGTTGCAAGGAATATGTTCGATCAAATATCGTATTTGTCATTTTTTGCGTATTCTTTTTATAGAAGTAACTGATTTGGTTCTCATTTACTTTAAACGAAACAGCCGAGATTGGCAAATAAGAGTACAACATCGATGCAAATTTGAATATTGTTTGACTGAACCAGTTACATAAATTATAGACAACCGTTCTGATAAGAATCATTCAATAACAAACCACTTTTAATTTTCAAACCTTTCCTTTCATTTCCATTGCGATTTTCAGGAGTTTTGAGATTCAAGTCAACACACCAATATTCTAGATACATTTTCTTCAAAATTTCATCACATTCTGAGGACTCTATTTTTTCCGCAATTACGTCCGTCTGTATGGAATCGAATGACGTAGTGAATTCGCCGGCACTAGTTAACCTCTTGTAGTAGAGATATGCCTTTCTCTAAAGGTTTGCAAAGCTCGGACCAACTTTTTGAGATGAAAAAAATAAGGAATAAGTGAATTGTGGAAAAAATAAAAGGTATCTATACCCTCACTTCGTTTTCGAGACTAGATGGTAATGTAGAATTAATTTCATGGCACAATGTTACCTCGACATAGGATCATATGATAAGTTTTAAGTTCTAATGACTTGTTCAGAAGAAATATGGTAAAAATTGTAATTTTCCGCATTTCGTTCAATCACTGTTGCAATTGTCACTGCACAAGATTTACGGTCGTGACCATGATTTGACGGGTTGTTGTAATCTTCTATTTTACTATTCAGAAGAGACATATTAGGTAGAATAAGACTTACAAACATTGACCTTGACTAAACAGGACTTTCCATAGGCAGTGTAAAAGATGCCAGAACTTGCTAACGGTATATCTGAATTGCCTTTTTTTTAATTATTTTTTTTCTAGCTATATAAGTATTATTGCAAAATGACTGTTACATATTTCGTAAGACTTTTTAAACCAAATATAAATATTTCGATAATGAACGATTTGTTAGACCAAAAACAAACAGCATGGATGTGGTCATTACAAAAATACAGAGACATGACAAGAACCAAAATACAGAAAACAAAGTCTTGAGACGACTTCTATAATGCTTGAACTCCCATAAAAATAAACAGTGCCATCAGGTGCTCATGAAGGGTAAGCGTGTTCTCCTCGCAAGGGGCATCCGTCATGCTATCATCGAGTCAATCCTTGGTTAAGTCAAATCCGGTAGATTCAAATCAATGAAGACTTGAAATCTACCTGAAATGTCTATTTTGACTTGAGACAATGACACGACATATCTTCCAATGATGTCGCAGAGAAGTATATTGCTAAGAAAGGGAAATGTCACAATCATTACGTTTGTCATTAAGCTTGGATTCCAAAAGTAAGTACGAAATTAATGTAGATGTATTAGTAGTCTCTTTAATTCCAAGATAATTGAACATCTGAATACTCTGAATACTGAGGGGGTGTCCTTTTTTGTTCCTGTTCCCCTCTTTTTTGTTCTTGGCCCTGGCATTATTACAATCAATATTCTTATACAGCTGAATTGTATCGTTTTTGTAAGAAAGGTATACTTGAATATTTTTCAGGACATAAAACAACACGTTTTACATGCCGAGATTACTGTTAATTATTTTGCAAAGTCAGAAGATGGTTTTATGTTTAACAGTTATCTGGAAGTTTTTCTGTTTTTTTCCTACAAATGGACCCGAAAATATAGCATTATCTTTATCTGACAGTGTTTTGAATGTAACCCTTGGCAAGAAATTCGGACCAGTGACCTGTTCTGCAACGTGTTATCCAAAATGTATGTACACCTGGGAACGCCTGACCAATGACTTGTACACTAACATAACAACTGGAAAAGACATTGAAATTGACTCGGTTTCAAGAGAAGACAGTGGTGTATACAGGTGTGTCGCTACACATCAGAATGACTCATCCAGGATTAGCACAACTGATATGCAGCTGCACGTTCAAGGTAAAGATATACGGTTACATCCTTCGATATGTTCTGGGTTTAGAAAATTAGTGGAGAGTAATCTAACTTCCAGTAGATAGTAGAGCGGCGGATATTTAAAAAGTCGCTTATTTAAGGAGTTTAAAATACCCAAAAGCCCCATGTAATTTTATTGCTTAATGTTATTTATCATCATTTCAACTGTCAGAAAATGCCTGTCGTCGCGTTAAATTGTGGTCCCTTTGACGTAAAAAATGGCGACTTTTGACGTAACCCTGCTCTTCAAAATACACACTGGACTGCTTTGAATGATATTTTATTTAATTCACGAGTTCTTCTTGAAACTCAACATAGAAACAAAAAGCATTCAATAGTGTACTTACTTATGCATCAATACACCCTTATAAGTTCAAACATAGCCAAAGACGACCGTTTACAAAATTTGTGAAATTAAGCATTGAAACTGATGTTTTTTAGCACCTACTTTTTGATCTTTAACATATTTGTTAACTAGAGTAATGACTGTCGGAAACGACAGTGATCCCCGCACCCCCTGTTTGACAAAGAAAACAGCTATAGACCCTGGGTATAATTTTTCTTAACATTTCTGAAATTAAACTTTTGACAGTCACTACTTTTACCATAAGGAATTAAAGAATATATGGCTGTTAGGCAGAATTCCAAAAAATAAGTAGTCTTTGAGACTTTCAGGAATATTACCAAACTTGGAATCGTATATTTAGGAAATAAAAGTGGTGAAATGTTTCTTCTAATTATAAGAATTTTTTAACTATGGTTTCAATGTAGAATTCGGAAAAATTAGTGGTCTTTGACAATTTCAGAAAATTTACCTAATTTGGAATCAATTATTTTGGAAATCCAATTGCTGAAAATGATTCACCTTATCAAAACAAATGCTAAAAGTATGATTCCTCGGAAGACTTCTAAAAAATTAGTGGTCTTTGAGACTTTCAGGTAATTTACCAAAATTGAAATCAAGAATTTTTGAAATCCAATTGTTAAAAATGATTGTCCTAATTGAAACTGATCCTAAATATATAGTTGATAGGTAGAATTTCAAAAAAAAAAATAAGTGATCTCTGAGACTGTCAGGAAATTAACCAAATTTGGAATCAACTAAATTTGGAAATCCAATTGGTGAAAATGATTGCTTTAATCAAAACATATCCTAACAGTATGGTTACTGGGTAGAATTCCAAAATAATAAGTGGTCTATGAAACTTCCAGGAAATTTACCTAATTGGATCCAAGAATTTTTGAAATTCAATTGGTGAAAATGTTTGCCCTAATAGAAACAAATCCTAATAGTTTGGTTGCTAGGTAGAATTCCAAAAAATATATGGTCTTTGACACTTCAGGAAATTTACCAAAACTGGAATCAAATATTTTTTCAAATTCAATTGGTGAAAATGATTATCCTAATGGAAACAAATACTAACAGTTTGGTTGCTAGGTAGAATTCCAAAAAATACGTGGTCTTTGACACTTTCAGGAAATTAACTTAAATTGGAATGACATATTTTTGAAATTCAATTGGTGAAAATGATTGCCCTAATGGAAATAAATACTAACAGTATTGTTGCTAGGTAGAATTCCAAAAAATAAGTGGTCTTTGACACTTTCAGGATATTTACCAAAATTGGAATCAAATATTTTTGAAATCCAATTGGTGAAAATGATTAACCTCATCAAAACAAATGCTTAAAGTATGGTTGCTAGGTANAATTCCAAAAAATAAGTGGTCTTTGAGACTTTCAGGATATTAACAAAAATTGGAATCACATTTTCGAATTCTAAGATTTCAGAATTTTTATTATTTCCAAATACTTGCCAAAATATAAGATTATATGCTAAGATGTCCAAAAATATCAGTCTTTGACATTTTCAGGAAATTTACCAAAGTTGGAACCGGAATCAAAATTCTGAAAGCTTATTGCGCATCTACACACTATATGCAACAATTCTGCAACATTGTCCATAAATCTAAAAATGTGGTATAAGTATGCGTCGCATGCCATACGTGTCACAATCCACATTTTGTGATCTTTGTCAAATTGACATCTTGGGGCCTCTTGTTTGCATCAAGATAAATATTAAAAATCCGAAAGCTTATTGCGCATCTACAGACCATATGCAACAAATCTGCAACAAAATTAAAACCCTAAATCCAAAAATGTAGGAAGAGTTTGCGTCGCATACCATGTGTGTAAAAATGACATCTTGGGGCCTCTTCTTTGCACCAAGACCAATATCAAAATTCCGAAAGCTTATTGTGCATCTGTAGCATACATGCAGCAGTTCTATAACAAAATTAAAACCCTAAATCCAAAAATGTAGGAGGAGTCCCCGTCGCAAGGATTGGTGACGGACGGACGGACAGACGGACGGACGAGGCCAACGACAATATCCCCGAACTTTCATTCAAAAGTCGTGTATAATTATGTCTTATAATTCAATTGTTTCATGTTTCTATTGGCGTATTTGTTTCCAGTGTCCAGAATACATCATTTCTCCACGTCAATTTTTTTATCTAAAGTTGTGTTTTGCAAATATTTTATTCCCGTATTTAAACAGTTCGGCACCGATTTGGTCGTTATTTTATAAGTAAACCTTTACCAGGCAGTCTGTTTTGAATAATATTTCAACAACATTTCTGTTGCTTGATGTATATTTATATATAACCATTCTAAAAAAAATACGTGATACGTGTTTATACTGTTCTTATTTGCTCACTTTTCAAAACTATGTAATTAACTGAAGGGTATGTTTGTGTATTGGGTGTGTTCGTACATTGTATAGTTTACATATGAAAATGTGGAAATGTACTTGTTGTGTCAAGTCGTGATGCAGCTCTGCCATGTTAAGCAAAAACGGGAAATGGCAAAGTGTTTTAAAGATGAAAATAACCTACAAAATATATGTCCTCACTTTAATTGATTACCAAGGAAAACCTTAATTTTCTGAAATCGTAAAACACCCAAAAGGCTAATACTCCTTGTAAATTGCTAAATATTACACAATTTACATGTAGATACAAGTTTTTGAGTGGGAAATTGTTTACAGAAGAAAATCCAACAAGATATACCATTGTGTCCTGTTATGCTTTCGTGCGCATCTTCAAAGTTGAAAAACTATGAAAATTCTGTGTGTTTGTTTTTATCTTCGATTTCTGTGTTAAAAAAGTACTTCTTTATTACATAGACTGTCAATTTTAGAACTTTTGAATTAAATTTTGGAGACAGCTTATTATATATAAAAATACTAGTTTTGTTTACGATATTGACATCGTTGGCGGATCAAATGGCAATTTCCGGGGTTGGACCCCCCCCCCTTTTTGGACAATTGTGTATTTTTAATGAATATCCTGATGTTTTTCTAGGAAATACGACAAAACTGTTCGAGCCTCGTGTCTCTCGTGTCTCTCACTTCAAATTGGAACCCCTCTTCTAAAATTTTCCGGATCACGCCTGGAAAAGCTTTTGCGTGTAGTTGATTGTTCTTTAACGATTACGTCGCATCTCTTTTATTCTTTAATTAAAACTGCTACCACATGGCATAGAGCAATATTTGATTTCACACATTTAATGTCCTTTGACTTCGTGTTCTTGCGTTTTTTCCATTGGACCAATGTATTTTCCGTTTTCTCTTTACGAATTGCCTTGTGTGTTTTACACAAAAAGCCTTGTAAAAGTGGACAACAAACAGTTATAAAGATAAAACATATGAACCAGACAGGTTTTGTTTTTGGAAAACGTTGTTTTTCTTAACTTAAATGCCAAGATTGCGTAGAGGTTTAATATCACGTAAAAGTTAAAAATAAAAGATAAATTATCTTCAAAATAACCTTGAGGTCAATCAATAGAAAAAAGAAGGGAAACGGGGAATGTGTCACAGAGACAACAACTAAACCCAAAGGGGAGTAATAACAACTCAAAGCCACCATAAGATCTTCAATGAACGGGTGAGGAAACCCCACACCCAGCGGCAGGTCGGAGGCGGCCCCTAAATAAAGAGTAATCAAGTTCAGCGAAATTAACGTCATCCTAGACTCCTATAGACGTAAAGTAAACTAACTAGAAAACAGACAAGACACATAAAGGCTTAATAAATTTCCGGACTAAGGATAGGCGTAAACCTGCTGCGGCGTGGTTAAACTAGTTTTATTGGGCCAAACCTTTCCCCTATAGCCAATGCGATAAATAGAGAAAAAAACAATCGTAACAACAGTAAAATTCAGTTGGCAACAGGACTGAGTCAATTGTGAAAAATGAAACTGAAAGAACGAAATATACGACATAAACATTAAGTCACAAGAGACTATTAGCAGTTAACTGACATGCCAGCTCTAGACCCATTACCAACTGTCAAATTAAGTTATGTACCCTCAGCTTCACCAAGAACCCTTCCTCTAAGGAGTTTAGCATAATAATTTCATGCATAAACCGGAATACATAACCCGTGTCCATGCAATACATATTTTAGAAATTTAGAATGTGTTTAGTTAAAATGCGAAGACCCGATCAAAAAATCAATGTTAATACCATAGAAGGCTATACGTAATGACTTGACGACAATACCATAATTATAACCCTTATGAATTAGACGATTTAAAGGTTTTATAAGTTTGTTAGGCGAGTTTAAGTTTTTTTTTACTTTTATGTAAAACATTACCGTAAAATAAGGGATGTGAAATACCACCCTTGATTGCATTGTATTTATGAACTTAGTTTTTATATCGATGATACAACTTAGTAAATGGTTAAACTATAGTTTATGATAACGAAAACCCTGATGCAATAGTTTTTCAGTTATGAAAAGATTCTGTTCATTAAAATCGCAAACGTTATTACATAATCGAGCAAATCGAATAAGTTGAGATATGTAAATACCATATGATGGCGCTAACGGAACATCGCCATCCAGAAATGGATAATTACCTATGTGAAAAGAAAAATCGTCCCTTTGTTACGGCCTGGGGAACGGCTTCTTGAGGCCTGATGTTTAGGATTTAAGGCCGACAAACAAAAACACATCAGATTCCATTAAAACATTTATCCAGACAAAGATGACGTCACATATCATTTACAAAATACGGTAAAAGGGACACAACTCACAATCTCCATTCTCACTACAAAAACTTCACGACCATACAATACATACATATAACATCCCGCCCCCGAAAAACAAAATTTCTCAAATTCTTAAAATGGTCGTTGGTTTTTGACACTTTAAATAAAAATTATATGTTCCTCCGGACTAAAATACTCTAGTGTCCATTACAGTCCAGCATCTTTTACAAAGATGCATTTACTCCCAAACACATGCCAAACACTAGCAAAACGTCTAAACAGCTGTATTCCCGATAAGACCAACAGAGACCTCCGAACTCTTACAATCAGGTTTTATTTCTGGTGCATATCTTACTGCTACTTACGCAACCAACTGACATTCAGTGAATATATAATTAATAAACAAAATGTGTCATTTTACTGAAATTTGTTCTAAAATATAGTTACAATGTATTTGGAAACCAAAGCGAGAAATTAAATATGTGGAAATGCATCAATCATCACTCGTGTAGAGGTGCATATGCAGCATTGTCAAAACATAGCGTTTTTCGGTGACAGCAATAATCACACATTCACGTGCATATGAAGATTTCCAAACTACCGGAACATGAAATTGGAAAAGCAACAATCATCACCCGTGTAGAGGTGCATATGCAGAAGCAATCATCACACATACACGTGCATATGTAGCAGCATCCACTAAAACATAAAAATAAGTCCTAAGCATATTGTAAAGTGAATTTCAAAGCGTGGCGATGCAATCATCACCAAAACGTTGAATCAAATGATTTACGACGGGACGATCATTAAACGACATGCAATGAGGTAAACCTCACATGCAAACGGTAAACACATTAATAGTAAAACACCAGGAAAATATTTCTGCAAATGTTGACAAGCAATGTTCATTACTAAACCGGAGTGAAATTCAACCAATATGCAAATGAGGTAAACCTCACATGCAAACGAAATAGTCAAAATAAACAAGAATGGAAAATATTTATGGAACGGAATCTCATAAAATGCATATAAAATACATATTTCAACCAGTCTCAGCATTCAAAACCTTTAGCATCATGCGGTAAATAACAGAATTCCGTGGGTCGGCAACTTCAAACAAACTTCAAAAGGCAGAGTGAATACATTAATCAAAATACGGTCATACAACAGGTAAAGTTTATCAATCGATAATCAAAATTTATGTAACTCTAAATATATACAGGCAAAAGTTCACATGGATCAATACACAACACGTGCGTCTCACAAACATTCAGATTTAAATCCATTCTTCACAGAATACAGTTACGTTGCACAATGACGAGACATGGTCTGGCTGGTTAAAAATAATTCCAAAAATTTCAATAAATTAAATGTCTAAAGTTCCGAAAAATGTGAAATAGTTGAATATCAGACATCTTTTTTTTCTTTCGATCGGCATAAATGGTTCAAAATTTTCAAAGTTCGAAACATCCAAAATATGCGAAATAATTGTTCCAAAAGATTCTCTAAACTATAAAACAAGGATAATTTTAAGTTCTCCACCATGTTACGGCCTGGGGAACGACTTCTCGAGGCCTGATGTTTAGGATTTAAGGCCGACAAACAAAAACACATCAGATTCCATTAAAACATTTATCCAGACAAAGATGACGCCACATATCATTTACAAAATACGGTAAAAGGGACACAACTCACAATCTCCATTCTCACTACAAAAACTACACGACCATACAATACATACATATAGCAACTTTTATCATAAATTCTAGTATCTAATTTACCATTCGTTATATAAAAATTATTGAAGTCTAAAAACAGACATTATGATTATTAGAATTGGCTTTATTCAAAGTAAGTTCTTAAGGGAAGATATCCTTATAATACGTATTGAAGTCGTCATTATTTAAAGTTAAAATATCATCCAAATATCGGAAAGTGTTTTAAACTATTCAATTCAATGCTGTTTAGATTGATTTTTGCTGAGGTTGGTCATAAACTGAGATTCGTAGCAGTACAAAAAGAGTCGACAAAAGGTCCAAACGATCAATGATTCATATGTTGTACTTTGTGTCTTGTGAATGTCAAACGAAAGAATCATTAAGATGCCCCCCC
>MJUU01005994.1:37364-59440 GCA_002080025.1 Modiolus philippinarum | reverse complement strand
AGACTGACGATTCGGTTCTCATTTACTTAGCGAGTCAAGGGTTCGAAGTAATACAGAACATTGTTTTAATTTTTTAACAGTTCATTTAAAATAATAATTAATGACTAGTAATAGACCGTTATATAAATTGGATGCAAATGAGCAAATTATAAATTTGAGTTTCAAGATGGTGTAGAAGCTAGTTCTCTGTTAGCCATCTTTTGTAAAATTTTACAGATGCACTTTTTTATTTTGCTACATAATTTTGACATCAATATTGTAGCGTGCTAAAGGGCCAAATCTCAACCAATGATCTAAAAATACAACTATCCTTCCTGAATGAACCAAAACCAAGAAACGTGCTCGCCAAAAATCATACTATGTCTCGCCTTTACAGTCTTTTAAACTTCACTAATACTATTATTATGGCAGAATTAATTAAATACTTTTGATTCAATCTATAATTTATTAGTCCATTTTATAATTTCCAATGATTTTTATATATTTACAAAAATTACAAGATATCCTAAACCTTACAGAATATGTGGTTAAAATTTCTACGGTTATTAAACTAAATAAAATATTGTCCTGACCCTGAGACTTTACAGGATATGTGGACCAAATTATCTAATAACTAAATACCGAAGTTACTGTGAATTTTGATTCTGCATATGCGCATTTCGACAATTTATGTCTCTTCAATGCAGATAAAATCTAACCGTTTGGAAGACCATAATGTCAAAGATGTTTAAAAACTGATAGAGAACAAATTTCCAAATATGATCTAAATAGAAAACCAAAATCAGCTAAGGACAGAGCTTTGCATGAGGGAGATACTCCTTAGTTTCAACAAAATTTACAAAAATTAGATATTGTAAGGTTTTAAATAGAATCGGCTTTCGGGTCAGCACCGAAGTACTGACTACTGGGCTGATGAATACCCTCGGGGACTAACAGTCCACCAGCAGTGGCATCGACCCAGTGGTAACAAATAACTAAATACCGAAGTTACTGTGAATTTTGACTTTGCATATGCGCATTTCGACAATTTATGTCTCTTCAGTGCAAATAAAATCTAACCGTTTAGAAGACCATAATGTCAAAGATGTTTAAAAACTGATAGAGAACAAATTACCAAATATGATCTAAATAGAAAACCGAAATCAGCTAAGGACGGAGCTTTGCATGAGGGAGATACTCCTTAGTTTCAACAAAATTTACAAAAATTAGATATTGTAAGGTTTTAAAAAGAATCGGCTTTCGGGTCAGCACCGAAGTACTGACTACTGGGCTGGTGAATACCCTCGGGGACTAACAGTCCACCAGCAGTGACATCGACCCAGTGGTAACAAATAACTAAATACCGAAGTTACTGTAAATTTTCATTTTGCATATGCGCATTTCGACAATTCATGTCTCTTCAGTGCAGATAAAATCTAACCGTTTGGAAGACCATAATGTCAAAGATGTTTAAAAACTGTTAGAGAACAAATTACCAATTCTGATCTAAATAATCTATAATCTAAATTAACAAACATATGTACACTAGTAATACTAACAAATGTAAAATTTAAATGTGTTTAACTTTAATTAAACCTTGTACTGTTTTAAATTTTGTGAATTGTTAAACAAGGCATGTACTAGCCACCTTGCTCGTAATATATGTCTGGGAAAGTGGATAATTTACTTTGTTTAATTTTGGCAAGACAGGTACTACAAACTTTGATAGTGAAATTGTCTTGAATGTCTAAAAGTGTACTTTTAATTTACTTGTATTTTAAACCAGACATGTACTAGCCACCTCGCTTGTAATGTATATCTTGTATTATCAGAAATTTATAAAATTGTTAAATTTGAACAAGACAAGTACTACACACTTTAATAGTAATGTAATGTTTGTCTTGGATTTCTAAACTGAACTTTACTTTAATTTTTAAAACAAGATAGGTACTATCACTTTACAAGTAATGTTTATCTTGTATGTTTATTAAATTTTGACAAGACAAATGCTATCCACTTTGATAATAACGTTTGCCTTTGGTGTCCAAAACTGTAATTAAATTTAAACAAGACGTGTACTAACAATCTCGCTAGTAATGTGTATCTTGTATATTTAATTGTGAAATGTTTAACAAGACAAGTACTATCCACTTCGCTAGTAATGTTTGTCTTGGATTTCTTATGTTTTAGTTCCTTTAGTATTCTCATTGTTTATTTGTTTATTTTTATACTAACACGATTATTTGAAAGTTATATACTAACAATCTTGCAAGTATTTGTTTGACTGTTTTTTCTGAAAGTTAAACATTATTTCTAAAAGTTTGTCGTTTTGTATGAAATTTGCAAATTTACTGAACTTCATAACTTAAGCTTAGTGCTGTTGATTTACTTTTTCCTTCGGTTAAATTGTTTGTTAAAGCATTTACTTTTAACTGCTGACAATTAACACTAAATTACTGGAAAAATTGGACAAGGCATGTACCAGCAAACTCGCAGGTGATGTATACCTTGGAATCCAAAAGTGTTAGTTTGTTTTAGTTTTAAACTTTTATACAATTTATAATTTTGGACAAGACCGGTACTAACAACATCGCTAGTAATGTATGTCGTGTAGTTCCCAAAAGTAGTAATTTATTTTAGTTATTATCTTTTACGCAAAATATAAATTTGGACAAGACAGGTACTAGCAACATCGCAAGTAATTTACATCTTGTAGTTTCCAAAGATTTCCATAATTTTAAAGTATAACTGGAGGTCAAAATATCACAATAAATATCTTTAAAAGATAACAATATCTAAATAAATTCACAATAACAACATATTGTCTCTTGATATTTTACTGTTCCTTGTAACAAATTTCAGTTATTTTTCCATATTTCCAAAATTCCCAAAAATCAGAAAAATTTATTAAAAAATTTAGTAAATAACTTTTGTAATGGATAAAACTGTTAAAACTAAACTTTGAGCATCTTTTTCACACTATGTTAACGGTGTCCTCTATAAAATGCGCGGTCCCGGCTGAAGAATAGGCCCGCAGCATCCTCTGAGCTTGGAGTATGAGCCATCCTAACAGAGGACCCCGAGGGAACCCCGGGATATAGAAATAGGACCCAGTATCTCCGGCTTGCGGGGTGTGACCCCTCCTAAACGGAGGCTGACCCCGAGGGTCCCGGGATATAGAAATAGGACCCATTCCGTGGTTGTGCGGGATTAATAAATACACAACCCATCTTTCGGATGGGATGTAAACTCAGGTCCACGTGTTGGAAGAAATGCCACGCTTCCTGCACGTTAAAGAACCCTTGTAGCAAGCTCTTTTTGGGATGGTCCGTAGGTGATCGGCTACAAGGCTAAATTCCCCGCCCTTGACGATTTCACCCTACTTTTCCAGTGGCAGTCAGAATTTCCCGTCCCATGGCCATTTCCATACCCCAAAGTGATTATTTATCAACAAATTTGTTCTCGTCTTGATATAGCTGAAATATTGCTGAGTAGACGTTAAACAATATTCAATCAATCAATCAATCAATCCTCTATAAAATGTGCCTTCGTGTTTTTGTTAGAAATTAAGAAGGCACAGTACACCATATGATATAGTGTCCTTAGTGGAAATGTGCCTTCATGTTTCCTAAAATCCAGGTTAAAAGAAACATGAAGGCACATTTTACCAAGGACACTGTTTATATCGAGAAGGCACAGTACACCGTTTATACAGAGTGTTTTTAGTACTATCTAAATGTAAAAATTCCCTTACTTCAAAGATTTGTTGGGAAAATATTATTTTTGCCAAAAATACTGTTTTTTCTTTTGACATATTTAGTGTTCCGACGGCTTTTTATACCGGCACCGAATATCCGATGCACTGCACAAAAACTCTGGTGCAGATAACGTTAGCCAATCAGAAATTAAGAAAGGAAAATCATTAATCCAATCAAAACGTATTTTCGAATGAAATTTACTTGAATCTCTAAAAATTATTTAAAAAGCAAAAATTTATCATTAAATATCAAGAAACATTCATTTCTATTCATAAGATGTTAAACAATAGTCAACCAATCAATTGTGAATGAAAAGATATGGAGTAAATATACATGAGACGAAGTCTCTACAAATACATTGCGAAAACAAGCAAAGGAACAACGCTTTGATTGTTGTTCTTCATCTTGAAGTCACCATGAGGCATTCAACAATGAGTTTTGCTTTACCTCAGTTCTCACCACAATATAGCTGGAATATTGCTGAAGTTGGCGTAAAACATCAATCAATCAATCATACCTCATAGTAAGTTCAAGACGGCCCCTAGCGCCGGTTTGAGCGAATTCTTTGCCAATATTGTAAGAAAATCTATTCATTCGATATAAAATACAATTTAATTGCATAAAGTCTAGCGACAACCAATGAAATTGTTGGCGCTCACTAGTAAAAAAAAATGGCCGACTTCGTAAAGAAGCAAGTGTTTGCAGTCACAGAGATCGAAGAATATACCCGTTTCACAGAAGTTTTTAGCAGTGAAATCACTATTCTAGGACCGACTATAACATAAGGAAATAATGTATGGTAAAAGGTTTACATGACACTTCTAGAAATTTGTGTAATAATCAAAAACATGGTTTAATCTAAGCATCGGTAAACGCGTGCACATCTCAAAATACAAAAATGTCAACACACGTGGTCTCAATTAATTATGAATCATAAAACTGTCTAACTTAATTAGACCGAAAAAATTATAATCTATGGCAACTATTCACCAAAACAAGATGAAGAATATCAGCAATAACACTTTATAAAATTTATTACTGCAAAAAATGTGAAATTTGACTTAAAGCAAACATATGTCAAAATTTTGAAAAAATTCTCCCCCATTAAGAATACTGTGACTATATAGAATTATAAAATTTGACATATGAATACAAAATTCCTAATATTACATTATCCCCCCCTTAAAATCTGTGTCCTCACAAATGTCAAATATATTTTCAGGGGAATAACAGCATGAAAATAGAACAATATAGAATATGGATATAATAAGTTAAATACAATACATGAAAATCTGAAAATGCAAAATAATGAATGACTAATAACTAAATACCGAAGTTACTGTCAATTTAATTTCTGAATATGCACATTTCGACAACTTACTATAGTATGTCTCTTCAGTGAAGATAAAATCTAAACGTTTGGAAGACCATAAACTCAAAGATATGTAAAAACTGATAGAGAACAAAATGAGATAATGTTCAATACTGAAAGCTGAAATTGAAGAGAATGTTAGTAACAGTTAGTTGAAATTTAATGTTCAAAAACAGTACGTGACTGATGAAGGTGGAATTACTTTCGGATGGACTTCTTTGAAAACGACTTCTTTGATGATGAACTAATCTTTGATTTCTTGGAGCAGGAGTTTACGGGTGAAACGGATCTTCTTTTGTTGTAGTAGCGGGGTGGACTTTGAAAGCTGAATCTTAGTTGACTGTGTGTGGTGAAACGGGAAGTGCACGAGTATCTAGCTGGAGCAACGGATTTCTGAGACTTTATGAGTGTTATTTCTTCATTCTGATTTCTTATAACAGTTCTAAGACCGATGACTTTAGATTTTAGTGAACTGATTTCTTCGGACATATTGTCAACTTTTTTCACTACTTTTTCATTTACTTTTACTTGGGTGAGTTACGGCATTCAAAATTGATTTTAACATATCTGATTTACCTGAAGATGAACTAGATGAGGTAGAAGACGATGAACTCGAAGATATGACGGAAGCGGCATTTTTAGTGGATTTCCCAGTTGGAACCATATTCAATTCTACTGAAGGATGATTGTCAGCATTTTCCAAATGAACAGTGTTGTCAAAATTTCCGGTTTGATATCAGTGTTGTCAAATGTCCATGTTGTCATTGTTTGAGCAAAGAATATCTGGTAAGATGTTGATAGTTTCTTGTTCGTTCAATTCTCTGCCTGTTGCAATTATTTTCTGATTTGGTAATGATTAATTAGGTGTCGGTTTGGCTGGTGAACAAGGTGGAGTGGCTAGAAAATCAACTTCAGCTATGATATTGTCCATAACGGTTGTTGTAGATACAGTTGTGTTTTGATGAGCTTTATTATCAATAACTGTATTTGTGTTTGTATGTTATTCTATAATGTGGAATATTGCCTCTACATCATCGGGATCTAAAGTTGGTGGATCAGGTACAGAAGTTGTGATAGCTGATATTTCTGAATATGGCAAATTGCAAGAAGATGAAAAAGGCGGTCCAAAAGTCGGAAAGTAAGATTGTTTAGTAGATGCAACTGTAGCTGGCTCTTCGTTAGAGATGATGATAGGCAACGGAATAGACTTATGTTTGTTGTAGTGTTGGATGAATTCGTCTCTTGTAAGAATACGGTAATTTGAAGCTGAGAATTTGAATGGAGTGCTGTTGGTGATGAAATAGGCTGAATCTGAACTGAAGATTCCTTGTTCTGCTGCTTCCTTGTCCAAACTTTTATGTGGAGCGAAATGCGTTACATGTCTTTCAAGATCCTTCAAGTTTAGACTGCAGAATTTACAAAAAGAACAAAAATATTGACTGTCTGTTTCCTGTGTCAAGTGTTCCTTAAGAATGTGTGTCTCAACTCGGAATTTCTTGCCAATAAAGGCAGAATCTTCTGGACACCTAAACACATCCATGCCCTCTTTATACCTTTCTTGAGATCTCTGGCATATGTACACATTCTGCAATTGAACAATTGTCTCCAGTTAATTTTGTTTGTATCCCATGTATCATGTCTCATTTATATCTTATGTTACTCATGGGTATCTCGTATTATCTAATGTATCATCTCGTGTGTATTTCATGTATCTGTGTGCATCTCATATATCATCTCTTGTATCTCATAAGACATCTCATGTGTTTCTCATGTAACCAATATGTGTATTTCATATATTGTAAGTATCTGGAGACATGTCCGAATCCTCAACCCTAAGAGGATATATGAACTTTTCAAAAACATTCTTATTCCAATACCTTAGAGGAAATGTGAATGTAAAGTAAGATTATAGCAATTTCTTCTGATCCTCAACATTAGTTAATTTTCAAACAAAATAAAAATTTATTCTCAAAAATTAGTAAATATAGCTTTGCGTTTGGAATGAAAACAGTCCATATATCCGTTCCTTTCGTGCATGATTTTCAGGTGGATTATTGTCTAAGCATATGCTGCAGCTTTCTCGGACAAGGTCCTTGACAAAACTTTACATCTGATTAAACCGTTGAAAGTTTTCTATTTTTTTAATCCAAACTGTTGTAAGTAGCGCTGAGAAACGTATTTCATAAGAAGTTTCACATCTACCTTTGCATTATGTGCATTGTATGATTGATGCAGTATTTCTCGAATGTGTTTGTGAAAACGTTGCTTGTTTATAGGGAATAAGTTTTAAAAAATGAAAGACTAAAAAAATAATTTAGACTTGAATGATATGAAGAAAATTGAGTGTCAAATGTTTCAGAATTATGAGTCACGAGTTTTTTTCTCCGGCAATCAATCTGTAAAGGCTGTCTTTCGAAAGTTTAGTTCCGCATGATGTATATATGTTTATACTGCTCATGGTGTCCGTTCTTCCGTCCACCATAGCGGTACACGCTATATGCCGACTACTCTACCTAGAGCAATGAGCAAAATTCACTGAAACTTTCACAGAATGTTCAGTACATAGGGACTTTGGACACCTACTATTTAAAATTTGATTTGCTTAGATTTAATTTTTTTATCTCTGGAATCAAATAGGGGAGCGAGGTATGTATAAATGAGCTTTGCTCACTGTTTTTCTAGTTTTTTTTTAATGGATTGAGAATTGGTGCGTCCTAGGCATTGGTTACTGGGGCATAAATCTTGAAAATTGTATAAAGACTTAATTCTTTTTGACAATAAAAATTTCATTTCGCAAACAATTGGTAATGAAATATAAATGTATTTTAATAAAGTAGTCTTGCTGGTTTTTTTTCTTTGTCACCGAGTGAAAGCCTGTACGCCTCTTTGAATCCGTCACTGGTTTCCGTTAAGAAGTTCAGGTTTGTCGAGCTTACTAGGCGATTAATACACATTTTTTTATCTACCCGACTTGTATTCATTTACCCTAAAGGACCGACCCCTGATGCTTACTTTACTCGAAGCCAAGTTTTAAGGATTTCTAGACTGAAAAACATGACATCACACTGTATCTTGCATTTTGGATTGACAATCAGAGGTTATCATTCTTACATTACGTTTAGCTTGGATTTCTCATAATACAACAATCTACATACATTTTTTTCAGCTTTGCTCATTTACAAAAGCATTATACTTCATATGATATTTAATTCATTTCAATTCAAGTCCCATCAAGTCTTTAATTATGAAACTTTGGAATTTTTGGCAACTGTCCGTGCGGATCTCGAACTTGGATCTGCAGTATCTTTAAGGGAACGCTTTATTTACGTGCCTACGGGCCTACATGCTTGACATTCGAATTTTATTCTTCATGCTATCGTCATATATTAAATATGTCTAACCTGTGTTATACGGAATGCAACAAACTATATTAACCTGGATTTCATTATTGATTGGTTAGCAATTTGTCATTTACACCTGAACTTTTAATTAATCAACACGTTGAATTTTTATTTTCGAAATGTTTTATTATTCTTTTATCCTTAAGGACTCCTGATGCTTACTTCACCCTTAGCCAAGTTTTGAGTATTTCTGGACTGAAAAAACATGACATCACACTAGCTCACGTGTTGGATTAACAATCAGAGGTACATTATTGTATTTCATTTAATACGTTAGGCTGGGATTTCTCATTAAACAAAACATTCTCTGTTCTACATTATTGCAGCTTTGCTTATTTACAAAATAATTTTTTTTCATATTATATTTAATTCAATTAAGTCAAGTCAGTGTTTTCCATTCGCCATTTAAGCTGGCTTTGCCGACCAGGTTTTTTTGCAGGCCGACCACCTTTGCCTTCGTCAAGGTGGTCGGTAAAAACGGATATTTTTCAGTTCTACACCGACGTAGTTCCGTCGTTGTTTTCATTAAACAAAATGGCGGATCCGAACAAAAAAGACAGAATCGATGTTTTCTTTCGTTAAGAACGAAAAGGGACGATATCGGATGAAATTATTCAAAGCAAAGAGAACGAATCCTTGGAGAAATCATCAAAATGGCGACCAACATTTAATTTGAATGTAATGACACGAGCAAAACGATCAAAACAGCGAGTACGAAACCAAAGTGTTGATGATAAATACGACAGGATTTCAAACGATTTATTGCAACAAACTAATCTCATTTTAGTTCCATATGCCATATGTACAAAAAAGCAGTAATGGATAGAAAGCAGAAGTGAAGAAAGTAAAAAACAAAAATAAAATATGAATGGATTTAAAACGTTACTGTCAAATCTAAATTACAAGAAAACAAAAATACTTTTAATTTATTTAAATTTACAGTTTGTTATATACATTACCAAAATACAGCACGCGAATGCCGAAAATTCACAAAGCCGACTGTCTTCAATTTCAAAACAACCACCTCTCGTTTGGCAAAAAAGGAAAACATTGCAAGTCTTCAAATATGAAACTCTAACATTTTTGTTGACTGCCCCAAGCGGGACTCGAACTTGCATCTGCAGTATCTCTGAGCGAACGCTTAAATTATAGGGCTAGCGAGCCAAGATGCCTGACAATATAGTTTTTTATTCCTTAAAGTTATAGTCATATATTTAATCTGTCTAACTTGCCTTATATGGAGTGCGACACATTATTTTATCTCACCTGTAGCTTTTACCATCACTTTGCGCCCGTCGGCCGTCGTCTGTCAGTCAATTCAAAATTTTTCTTCTTTGAAACGTCTTGGCCAAATATAACTAAAGTTGGCCTGGCTCATCACCAGGGAATGCAGATTCAAAATTGTGTTTGATTTGTCCGTTGTCCAAACAACATGACTACTGTTACAAAAAGTAGAACATAAGGGTAAATTGCTTTTATTTGCAAATAACTCGAAAGCCATTACAGGTATAAAATAATTGACATGGCATACAAATGACAAGCATTAACCCACCATGCAATTTTTAAGGAAATCCGTCATTCTGCCTTTGATTTATTGACCTTTTTTCCGTTATTTAAAGGTTTTTGCAATGTATGGTTTATACATAGGAGACACAGCTTATGTTTATATTTCAAAACATTTAAGCATGCCAATGGCAAGATCTACCTATCCTGCAGTTTTGAACCGGATATGAGTTAATTGCACTTTTTTGTTGAATTTTTACACTTATTTAGCTTTCGAGTTTTTCAAAATCTGTTTTAGATAGAGGTTAAGTTTGAATTGCAAAAGTGTACAGCTTATCAAGAACTATAATTCCCACATATATCTGACAAGTTTGCATCTCATCCAAAATGGTGGACACTGGGGAACATTGTTTATCTTAGATGAGATGAAAGAATAGCAAACTATCATTGGCAATATTTGACCAGTTTTATATATTATGTTTTATATGTGCAACAAAATTACATATGGTAATGATTCCCATTAATTTCATTGGCTAAAACTTTCAAGTGATTTTACGAATATTCAGTGTATTTTTATTTCTAATTTTAGGTATATTGACGCTATGTTTCTATTTTTAGGTATATTGACGCTATGTCTCTATTTTTGGTTATATTGACTCAACATGTCTGCTGAACTTTCACGCTATGGTCTTTCATCCTAAAAGGCATTCAGAAAAAGAAAAATAAAGAATATTTGAAAACCCTTTAAACATTAAAAGGGGATTTCAAATGATTTACAGAGCAACCACTGAAATCAATGAAAATGTAGTTAACTGTAGTTAAAAGTCTTCACATGCTATTTATTGCACACTTTACGTAATAAAATTTCAGAATTAATCTGTTTACAAAGGACCGAAGTTACTGAATGTCACATGCATTTGTAGGGATACCCTCAAGGATTGACGAGCATTCGCAATGGTTTCTTGATAATCTGATAGAAAGGGGTTCTTTTTGTAGGTTGCAATGTGTCTCTCTCAATGATCACTTGACTTCACGACCGCCTATTCGAATTTTTTATCACCATATTTCATTGGATTTACGCCATTTTGGTAAATACACAAAAAAGTATTCTGCTGCACCATCTCGAGAGACGGAGGAACCCAAATGACTACATGTTGGTTTTACACAGTAAATGAAATAAAATACATCNTTTTAGATAGAGGTTAAGTTTGAATTGCAAAAGTGTACAGCTTATCAAGAACTATAATTCCCACATATATCTGACAAGTTTGCATCTCATCCAAAATGGTGGACACTGGGGAACATTGTTTATCTTAGATGAGATGAAAGAATAGCAAACTATCATTGGCAATATTTGACCAGTTTTATATATTATGTTTTATATGTGCAACAGAATTACACATGGTAATGATTCCCATTAATTTCATTGGCTAAAACTTTCAAGTGATTTTACGAATATTCAGTGTATTTTTATTTCTAATTTTAGGTATATTGACGCTATGTTTCTATTTTTAAGTACCCGACACCTGGATAGGTTTTCAGGGGCTCCGGCTACAGAGCTGCCGGGCGCGTCCCCAGTTGGTGGATAGGGGAATGCCCTGTCTATGCGGGGTAGTCGGATTATAATACGGAAAGCCTGACCGCGAACCATTGTAGCCAAACTGTATGGAGAAACGCCACGCTCCATGCAGTATAAAGACCCCTTCTATATTTCTCTAAAGAGAGCAGACGCACTGGGTGTCGTATGGAAGGCTAAATTCCCTGCCCCTACCCATTTCTCCCCTTTTCCAGTGGCAATCAAAAGTCGTTACCCCGGTTTGCCCTTCCACCTTTATTTCTTTCTTCTTTTGCTTACAATTTTTTTTTTATTAGTTGGCTTGTTCTCGTCCTGATATAGCTGAAATATTGCTCATTGGACGTTAAACTCTAACTAATCAATCAATCTATTTTTAAGTATATTGACGCTATGTCTCTATTTTTGGTTATATTGACTCAACATGTCCGCTGAACTTTCACGCTATAGTCTTTCATCCTAAAAGGCATTACGAAAAAGAAAATAAAGAATATTTGAAAACCCTTTAAACATTAAAAGGGGATTTCAAAATGATTTACAGAGCAACCACTGAAATCAATGAAAATGTAGTTAACTGTAGTTAAAAGTCTTCACATGCTATTTATTGCACACTTTACGTAATAAAATTTCAGAATTAATCTGTTTACAAAGGACCGAAGTTACTGAATGTCACATGCATTTGTAGGGATACCCTCAAGGATTGACGAGCATTCGCAATGGTTTCTTGATAATCTGATAGAAAGGGGTTCTTTTTGTAGGTTGCAATGTGTCTCTCTCAATGATCACTTGACTTCAAGACCGCCTATTCGAATTTTTTATCACCATATTTCATTGGATTTACGCCATTTTGGTAAATACACAAAATAGTATTCTGCTGCACCATCTCGAAAGACGGGGGAACCCAAATGACTACATGTTGGTTTTACACAGTAAATGAAATAAAATACATCTGGGTATGTCGTTTTTCTATGACTATATATACAAATATATTATATGAATGTGATTTTGTTTTCTTTTTTGACCCGTACTCAAGTGGTGTACTTGTTTCTAATTGTTTTCGACGTTGCCTTTGTCCATGGATTGTTCGTTCTTTTGAGTGTCGGTTCGGTTCTCACTTACTTTGTAACAGAAATTTGCTGTTTCTTATCAAAATTTTAACCACTTAAAAATACTGAGGCTTCATTCCGTGTGTATGGCACTCGGTAGATGTCCTTGGCACTGGATTTGTCTTCCTATTTCGATATTTTTGGTAATGAGTACTTCTTGTTGGACAACTTTTGGAATTTTGCTTTCCACATTATTTGATTTTAATGCTGCTTATTAGAGGTTACTCCACGTGTACAGCGTACCGAAATTTGCAGCTTTTAATGCAACTTCGGTATTTTTTTGTATTTTGAACCATTTGGCCGATGCCAATGCTGGTGGACCAGAGGTCCCCGATGGAATTCACCAGCCTAATAGGCAGACTTGTCTGACATGAAAATTTTACCTTGCGTGTTACAGAAATGTGCTGTTTTTATCAAAATTTTAACCTCTTAAAAATACTGAGGCTTCATTCTGTGTATGACACTCGGTAGATGTCCTTGGTACTTGATTTGGCTTCCTATTTTGATTTTTTTGGTAAGGAGTACTTCTTGTCCTTCAACTTTTGGATTTTGGCTTTCCATATTATTTGATTTTTATGCTGCTGATGAGAGGTTACTCCTTGAAACACGTGTACAGCATAGCGAAATTTACGGCTGGTTCCTGGAAAACGAAAATGCATACCCCAGATCCTGTTAAGGTTAAATCCCGAATGGCCACTGAATAAAATTGCTGTTCTCGGCATCCCTGAATAAAATCCCCTCTTTTTATGCCCCGCCCACGAATGTGGAAGGGGCATATAGTGTTACCCTTGTCTGTCCTTCCGTCCGTACGTCCGGCTAAGTTTTGCGTTAAGGTACATTTCTCGGAAACTGTAAGGTATAGAATAATTATAGTAGGCCAGTAGGTGGATCCTTGATAGTACTACAGAGTTCACTAGGCAGTTTGACTCTTTGACCTACATTTCATGGTTGAGTGACTCTAATTAAGTTTTACATGTAAGTCCATTTCTCAACAACTACACATTATAAGACAATGATGTTTCATCAATTTAATTGCCTTGATGAGTACTACCCAAATCTTTGACAATTAGGCGGCTTTGACCTACATTTTACGCTTCAGTGACTTTGGTTAAGTTTTGCGTTAAGGTCCATTTCTCAACTACTACACATTATAAGACAATGATGTTTCATCAAATTAATTGTCTTGATGTGTACTACTCAAATCATTGACCATAAGGTGGCTTTGACCTACATTTTACGCTTCAGTGACTTTGGTTAAGGTTTGCGTTAAGGTCCATTCCTCAACTACTACACATTATAAGACAATGATGTTTCATCAAATTAATTGTCTTGATGAGTACTACACAAATCACTGACAATTAGGTGGCTTTGACCTATATTTTACGCTTCAGTGACTTAGGTTAAGTTTTGCGTTAAGGTCCATTCCTCAACTACTACACATTATAAGACAATGATGTTTCATCAAATTAAATGTCTTGATGAGTACTACACAAATCACTGACAATTAGGTGGCTTTGACCTATATTTTACGCTTCAGTGACTTTGGTTAACTTTTGCATTTAAGGCTGTTTCTCAATGACTAAGTATTGTGGCATCATGATATTTCACTTTAACATTCATCCATAGGAGAACTACCTGTTTTACGAAGCATTGGGTATTCATGATCTACATTTTATGCTTGAATGACTTTGTTAAATTTTTGGGTTTAGGTCCACTTCTAAGCAACTACACACAATATTCCATCACTGACAGGGGATTTATTTTATGCCCAATTGACTTAGGTTATCTTTTGCGATAAATTTATTGGCGGGGCATCCGTGTCTTACAGACACAATCTCTAGTTTCAAAGAGAGTCAGTAAGCAGATTAGTGGTGAGCACTTGTTGACCCATTCGTCCCAATACAAAAAATACCAACGTTGCAAAATAAGCAGTAAATTTCGATTTGCTTTACACATGTTTAAAGAAGTTACCCCTAATCAGCAGCATTATAATAAAATAATATGGAAGCCATAATCAAGAAGTAGTCAAAATAGAAGTACTCCTTCAGAAATATCAAAAAAGGAGGCCAAATCCAGTACCAAACATGGAATGAAGCCTCAGTATTTTTGAGGAGTTAAAATTCCGGTTTAGAGTAAGTGAGAACCGAACCGTCAGTCAAAAGTACGAACAATCTTTGGACAATGTCAACATCGGAAACATTGTGAAACAAAGACACCACTTGAGTACGGGACAAAAACTGACGAGACACATACAGATGAACAACACGGACCCAATGAACACTATGAGTGAGATCAGTTGTACTGGTAAAGTAAGCATCTTTTGCTTCTTATAAGGCATCCGCCGTGTTGAACATGTCAACTCCGGTAGTAAAGTCAAACCAGATAGAGGAAAAAAAACTTTAGTTGTAGAGGGAAAGATCTGTAGTCATCTAATTTAAACAGTTAATTGCTATTTTTTACGTACGTCAGACAAGTCTGCTTATTGGACTGGTAGAAACCGTCGGAGATATCTGTTCCACCGGCAGTGGTATCGACATAATTGTTTCAAAATACAAAAATACCAAAAGTGGCATGGCAGAAGTAAATCTCGTTATGCTTCAGTCGTGATTCAAGGGGTAACCTCTAATCAGCAGTATTGACAATCAATTAATATGGCAACCATTATCAAAAAGTTAAACAAGAAGTACTCATCAAAATATAAAGATAGGAGGCTTATTCCGCTACCAAGCTACCATGGGCATCCACCGAGTGCAAAACACAGAATGAAGCAAAGTTTTATTAAGGGGTTAGAATTTTGATGAAAAAAGTTAATTTTTCATGTCAGACAAGTCAGGCTTTTTGGCTGGTCAATGCTCTCGGGAATCTTTGATCCACAAGAAGTGGTATTGGTCCAATGCTTTACAAGTACAAAATACCCCAGTTGCATAGTAAACAGTAATTTTCGTTAATATATGCACGTGTTTCAACGAGTAACCTGTCAATAGCTCTTGAATTTAAGCAAGTTGTTTTAGAGTTTCACTCTTTTTTCAGATACTTTACATTTCTTCATAAGAATGTGATATTTCTATTTAGGCCTTAGTGTCTACTTTTTCAGAGGAATCGTATATTGAATATTTGAAAAACCATCGTATATTTGATTATCATTATTAGTTTTTTTCATTTTTTACTTAACATTTCTATGCTTATCACCACCTTCCTAAATAATGCAGTGCAAAAATATATCTAATTATTTCTTAATATAAAGCTGTATTGATATATTAATAACATACATGTATATATTTCAAAATTATTTCAAACTTTTTGAATAAGTTTGATGTTCGCTAAGTGGCTCTGCATTTATTATCACAAAGTAACCCAAATCAGGCGTTTTGTCGTACTTGTCGTAGAATTCTTGAAGTTTTCCCATTTCCTTCAATTTATGAACAAAATTTAAAGTTTGTTTTAACTCTTCTTCGGAGAACACATTCCAGAAAGAGTCACAATTGCGATAAGTGATGTCTAGTGGCCCCTCTAACTCTTCGTATCTAGATGCGACGCTATGTCCAAGTACACTTATAAAATTTCTCACATTATATCCAGCTTTCCGTAGCATTTCTAAGAATAACTTTGATTCCGGAATCTTGAGATTGTATCGTTGAAGACACTCATTATTTAAATTACAGTGCCACAAACCAAACATTTGTTCTCTAGTCGTTGCTGTTATCAAAAGAAGACCAGAGGGTCGTAGAACTCGTCTTGCTTCTCTAAAGAAAGTCATCATATTTGGAAAGTCTTTGCCATTTGGTTCCTTTTCAAAATGATGTAGGACCTAAAACAAAGAAACTGAAGGTAACACGAGCCTACATTACTCTAAGAGTAGCATGATAACAAGATGACTATGCTAAATTACCTGATCCGTTTTCTGAATTACTCACCTTACACTAAGATTGACTAAAGACCTTCTCATTACAGCTTTAAGAATTTTTTTGTTTGTTTTTTTTTTTTTTGTTTGTTTTTTTTGTTAGGAAACTGAATAAGAAGATATTTAAGTGACAAAAAAATGATTGGCTGCTGATATTGTTTTCGAGATGTAATAAAATAAATAGGGTTTAATGATATTTTGTCAAATTGCTTCTAAAGATGTCTAAAAAGAAACATTTGGTTTCGTGGGCAAAAACAGTTAATGATTCTGAATGAATGAAATCAGAAAAGTCCGAAAATTTGACAGGAATACCAAAACCTGAACAGCGAGCATCCTTTAATTCCATTTTAAAGTCTGGGATGTTCATATTCTACATGGGTCTTTTTCAAAAAAGTCCATTTTTTGTCCAGTAATATTATTTCTTCGAAATTTGACATTTTTCTATTTTCTTTTTCATTGTTCGTAAACTTCTGCCCAACAATCGACATAATATTTTATTTATTTTTGAATAGGACTTCTGTGAATATTTTGGACTTAAATGTCACAAAACAGCAAAAAACGTCTGTCCCACACTGAAAAATATCTGCAAACATCCCATTTTTGTGTAATTTGCTTGATTTTTTCGCTTTTTTCAAACTGATATATAGTAGAAATACATTCAAACAATTAAAAAAGAGTACATTCATTGGGAGAAGTTGTAACAAATTTTCTCAAAACAGTTTTCAATGGGCGTCCATGAGAAAATGTCCACTTCGCAACGCCAACGATATATAGTCAACAGCGCGCACGTTCTGTGATTTAAATTACATTTTCTGCTTTAGAAACTTTATTCATTTACTTATCTATAAAAAAGTATAGAACAGATATGTTACAACCCATTACTCTCGAGTGATGGAATTTGCAGGCAGAGTTGACACCGTATTTTTTTTTTTTTTTGTCCACTTCGCAACGGTCAATTTTTCCAATATGTAAATATGTTAACTGCGCAACGGTCCACTTCGCAACGCTTTAAGGACGTTGCGTAGTGGACAAAACCTAGTTGTGTATTGGACATACTACTGCACCACTACTAAAAATTTTATAAGCATTAATTCCAAGTATTCTGATACATGCTTGTTGGCAATTAATGAAAAAAAGAGAAGAAGAGTATACAGATTTTAACCGGATTGGACAGCTACAGTTGGGTGCAGTCATAACGTCCCATCCAAGTTAACTCCAAGTTAACTTAGAAACAATTCTAAGTTAACTTAGAGCAGACGTAGAACAGTTCTAGAAACGGTCATAGAAACAGTCATTTTCTAAGTTAACTTAGAACAGTTCTAAAAGCAGTCATAAAATAGAGCAGTTCTAAAAGTGGTCATAAAAACAGTCATTTTCTAAGTTAACTTAGAACAGTTCTAGAAGCAGTCATACGGAAGACCATGACTGCTTTTAGAACAGGTTATGGCCGTTTTTGAACAGTTCTACTCGTTGACTGCTTTTAGAACAGTTCTACTCTATGACTGCTTTTAGAACAGTTCTTGACAATGACTGCTTTTGGAACACTTTTCTAGAGCAGTTCTAGAACTGTTCTAAGTTAACTTAGAGCAGTCATTAGAACAGTTCTAAAATACAAAAATACCAAAGTTGCAAAAATGAACAGTAAATTAAGGTAACTTTGTGAGAGGTTATGACTGCACCTAACTGTAAATGTGTGATTATGTTCACTTCGCAACGGCGTCATTCACTTTTCGTAAATGTTGCGAATTGGATAAAATCGTTGCGAAGTTGATTGTTGCAAAGTGGACATTTTCATACATATTTTCAATTTTTATACGTCAATCTGAATAGAAATTTTTGATATAGTACTAAAGGTACAAGATGAGTAATTAAGATGCGTGAATGATATTTCCTATTGCATGGTTTTTCCGTTTGAATTTCTCTATTGAATATTGCATTATTTTTTCAAAATTTTCTGTCACAAACGTGAAAAAGTATACTTGTGGTGCTTTATTTGTGATTTTGTTGATAAATCTTATTGTTATCTAATACTTAGTTCTGTGTGATTCCAGATACTACAAAAAATATCGTCACAAAAAACCTTTTTTTCATTTTTAAAGAGGAAATTGAAACGTTGCGAGGTGGGCATCTTGGTGTGACCTGCTTACTTTGGATGTCCTTTCTACAAACTTTCGTTTATGTTTAAGATTGTATATTCTTAATTTAGTGTCTACTGATATTAAGGTATTAACAATTTTAGTTTCTGGATCGAAGAAGTTTATTTTTGTGGTTTTTCAGTAGGCAAAAGTGGACTTGTTGTTTAATGTCCCATATACGTACCCCATCTAAGGTGGACAGCAGTAGGGAATATAGTTTAACAAAAACGTGTGGGAAACTTATTTAAACCGCTTGAACAATATCAATTAACCACGTGCAATTTAATTCTTCAAAGAGTATTTTTTGTGTGCCCCTACAAAGTTTGAGACTTTATCGTTTGTGCCTAGTCTTGGAAGACCGTCAAAGTTAAACAGGTCGTTTTTTGAAATTAACTCAAAGATATTTTCTGAAAATGCATAATTTATGCGATTTCAATTAGATTAGGACATAAAATATCTTTGATGGTTCTTCTCATTTTTTTTTTTTTTTAAGATTGTAGCCAGCAGGAAAATTAATTTATCACAGGACCCTTTCAAAAATGTATTTAAAATCTTCTCTGACACTGCTTTACCCATTTCAATTAAACAGTCTTTGGGTGGCCTCCATGAAGTTTATGTGCATACCCAAGCCAACATTGCTTCCAGAGTGGAACATAGTTTAATGAATATAAATGTATTCCAAGACCTTTTCAAAAACCACAGGACCAGTTGCAACATAACCTACGCATAACAGTATGTTAAAAATGTTGATAATGTTCGTACTAGCACCTGTTCAAAGGTTGAAGCCAGTGGAAACATAATATTATAGTAATCGTCTCTCCTTTCATATCATCAAAGTGTATTGGTCCTAGTGTAGCGATACACGTTCTTAAAAGCAACATGCTTTAAATATGCGAATTTCATATTTACGGGATGACTGCTATGTTTTTCAAAGGGACTTTACTCCCTAACAAACCCACAACCTGGTTTTCGGTCTCATTCTGGAAGGGAAGGTCAGTTTTTCTCTAGATACTGATACGATTATCACTTCGGTAAGTACCCATATAACTTGGAAATAACGGGATATTGCCCGTACTCAAATGTAAGATATCTTTGAACTGGAACTTTACTGCTGTCCCCTGTTACAATGGGACCGTAAACCTGACTGTCAGGTCAGTAGGTTACTTCCCTTTGTTGAAAACGTTATGAAAACGGAGTCAAAATCGGAATAAGAAATACATATGAAAATGGTCTATATAGATGCTTGTCTTCGAAGGGATGTTTTCCAACTATTTCATGTAAATAAACATAATTGCTATAACTGAATTATTACTGATAATGGCCTATGGCATGAACATATCGAGTATATAGTAAAAAAGGCTTTTAATAGGATAAATATTTTACGAAAAATGCGTTTTGTTTTGGACAGATTAACATTAGAAAAAATGCATTTATCGTATATACGTCCAATTTTGGAATACGGAGATGTAATTTGGGATAACTATACAGTTACTTTAGCTAACAAGCTGGAAAGTGTTCAGATTGAAGCGATGCGCATTGTTACGGGTAGGACAAAATTAACATCGATAACAAATTATATGAGGAAACTGGGTGGGAGAAGCTTTCAGTTAGAAGGGAAAAATCATAGACTTGTATTGCTATATAAAATAATTAATAATAAAGTACCTGAGTACTTGAAAACTTTTATCCCAAATATTGTTGCTTCTACGCATAGTCACTTTACTAGATAATCTCAAAACATAACAGAAATTGGTACAAGAACTAACTTCCACTCTGAATACTTTCGATCTGCTTCTATTAAGCTTTGGAATAAAATCCCACAGAATGTTCGAAACTCTAGTTCCCTACAAGTCTTTAAGGAGAAATTAGTTGAACATGTACAGAAATGTCCAAAGTTTTTTTATACAGGTTCGCGGATTGGACAAAGTTTACACGCTAGGCTTCGAATGAATAGTTCTTCTTTAATTGAGCATTTATTTCATCGAAATCTAGTAGTGTCTCCTTTCTGTTCATGTGGCCAAGTCGAGTCGACAGTTCATTTTCTGCTACAGTGTCCGAAATATAACTTATTGAGAAATGAAATATTTTTTCAATTAATTATGATATTCCTATTCTACTGTATGGCTGAAGTCGCCTAAACATAGAACAAAATATTGATGTGTTTTGTAAAGTTCAGAAAGGAGTAGGTGCGGTAAGGGACTTATTTGGCCTTAAAAAAATAAGTATGCTTAAATTCACAATATTTTTTGTTGAAATGTTCTATGGATATGGGTTAACAATTAACAGGTAGATTAATCAAGTATTGATATACAATTACAGAGATTTTCAGTGTAGAAATTGGGACAAATTGCACATTTTGTCAAAAAAATGACAAATTTGACTAATTTTGACTACCTTTTCTGATGTGGAAACATAGAGCACAGGCAAGAACCAGAAAAATATTTACATGGGAAGTCCAATACATTTGTACTAACAAGTTCGTAAATTATCTAGTTGGTTCTTGAATATGCTCTTATATTTCCGGCTAGAAAAAACGTTCGAAAATACGCGAAATTCTTTATATTTCTATGTAAACATTGAAAAGTAGCTTTAACATGATGTCAGAACTGTACCTGTTGTGATGTCATGGGTTCTAAATTTTGTATTTTTCCATTAGTGGGATCTGAACTTTCAAACCAACATAAAAGAAAAAATTCAAGTGCAACTTAAAAAATCACCAAAATTTTGGGGCAAATAAGCCCCTTATCGCACCTTGTCCTTTATAATCAAAAGTAAAAGGTTTGTCAATTCCTAAACTTATTTTTGCATCTCATCACAAAAACTATTATTTTGCAACAAAGATCATTTTTATTACAAACAATCTTTTCCACATAGCATGATTCTATTATTATATTAAGCTGTATTATTTTCAATGACCCGGAACTTTGTATAAGCTAATTTAGCTTGTTTACGAATCCTATAATGATCTTTTGTATTTCAAATGTGTCAATATGTATTTGTTTGTAATCACTTGAATAAATATGATTCAACCAATTAGTACTGAGTAGACTTTAAATAGTAACTAAATATTCATATAAGGGTATAAATTTTCCTCTTACTTTTGTATGTTTTGTTTCTTCATTTTTTTTTCCTTAAATTACGTTTGCCCAAAGCAGTCAGTACTTCGGTGCTGTCCCGAAAGCCGATTAAATTTGGAACCTTAAAATATCTAAATTTTTGTAAATTTTGTTGAAAACTAAGGAGTATCTCCCTCATGCAAAGCTCTGTCCTTAGCTGATTTTTGCTTTACTTTAGATCATATTGGTATTTGTTCTCTATCAGTTTTTAAACATCTTTGAGTTTCCGGTC
>MJUU01005994.1:7733-37240 GCA_002080025.1 Modiolus philippinarum | reverse complement strand
TTTTTTCTTAAATGAATACTTTTGATTTACATACAATTAAGCATTTACATGTGTAACAATCATTTAGACATTGGGGAAAAAAGTCTCCCGACGGACTTTGAGGGAACTAGTTTTCCTGCATATTTACCATTACATTCATTATAATCAAATTTCCCGAAACGATTTACGGGTCAAACGATTTCATTTTTATTTTTTTTATTTTATTTTTAAATTTTGTTTCTTTGTCAAGTTTAATATGATTAAGTCTCGTCAACATATTTAAGAATCTTATTGTTTCTTTTGCGTGTCGTCTTTATAAGTCTTCAAGACTTTATGTATTGCTGTCTTTCTTGTTGTCTTTTCTTCCGCTTCCCTTCGCAATGTTTTGCAAACGATTTCTCGGACATCAGTGATGGAATTTTCATTACAATCTTAGTTATATATATTCTAGATATATATCTAAAGTTCATACTCAAAGTGTTCGAATTTCAAAAGTGGCGACCGTTGCTTTAAGGGAGAAATTTTGAATGCTAAGAATCGGAATAAATTTAGAGACAGGTTGCTTTACATATATGAAAATGATTTCTAAGAAATTTCAAAATACCGACCGTTACAATAAAAACAGAAAAGCTGGGAAAATATAAAATGTTCAGAATTAGATTGATCTTTACTGAAATCACAAGAAGTCAAAAGTAGACAATGAATGTAGCGTTGCTCGACAATTAGCAGAGAATTCCGCTTAAACCGGTGCTAGGGGCCGTCTTGAACTTACTATAAGGTATGAGCATAGCACATTGTTTAAGGCCTCATGGGGACTCCAAGATGAAGAACAACAATAACAACATTGTTTCAATGCTTTGTTTTACCATGTATTTGTAGAGATTTTGATTTACTCAATATCCCATCATTGCATATATTAGACAGGAGTTTGTCTTTCCTGCAGTTTGGAGCCGCAAAAAGATTCCTGATTAGGGAGATGTATGCTCTACCTTATTTTACGAAAGGATATGGAGTAAATGAACATGAGACCATAACACATATGTTAACTCTAATTGCAATAATTTTAATGCGCTATATGGTCATTTCGGAAATTAGTTCACTTATTGTGTGCTTGTGCTTGAGAGAATTTCTCATATGGATGCACTATTATACTTTCAAATTTTGGCATTTTTATTTTTTGTAATGTAAAATTCTTATTCGGACCATCCGTTTATTGTGCACACATTTTCTTCATTATGCCGAATTTTCTTAATTTGGACTCGATGAATGACTGTGGTTGTTAAAGTGTTGTGAATTAATTCCGCTCAAACCGGTGCAAGGGGCCGTCTTGAACTCACCATGAGGTATTAGGAAGGTCTCATGGCAACCTCAAGATGAACAACTACAAAAAAAGTGTTGTTCCATTGCATTGGTTTACTGTGTATTTATAGAGACTTTGTCTCGTGGGCATTTACTCAATATTCCTCCATTACGCGAAAGCTTTAAGGCCGTGACCCTTAAATCTTTGCAGGATGTAAGCCTCGTATGAATTAAGGTAAAATCAGCAAAGAAGTCTTCAATGTTTCCTCTAAGATTTGGGAGGGTCAAAGGTGAGTTAGATGTTCTATAGAGAACTATGTAATCTTTCCATTTTTAATGTTTTCGGCCTCATCTTAAGGACTATTTGTATCAACTTCATGACATATAGTATATAAATCAGCTTCATTGCACACATTCTAAAAATCGAACAACATAAAGGTGTTGTGTTCTGAAAAAATCATACCATGAAATCCATGACAAAAATGAAATTTTATGAAACTAAATGTTTTCTGTAGTTGTAAATTATTGGTTTAATTTCAGCATTTTGCATACATTTATTTTATAATCGAAACCTTAGCTTTATCCCTTTTTTCAATAAAAATAGTCTCATAATGCACGGATATTCGACATGGAAGTGTGTATAAGTTACTTTTTCGTCTGTGAACAGTTTTAACTTGTTATTTTTCATCACCTTTTTAATTTTTTTCGTGTTAAGGTAAGCTTATCCGGCACAAATTTCAAATACCGTTTCATCTAGAGCTTTGAGAAATCTTTACTGACCTGGTTGATCATAACTGCATCGAATGTATTATCACCATAAGGTATAAGTGGCAGGAGTGCCTCTTTTATTTCAACTCGATCCGTCAGCTTCATTGCTTTAATTTTTTCCTCTGCTTTAGACATCATTCCATGACTGTTATCTATCATACTTATCTTACCGATCCCAAATTGTAACATGGCAATTGAGTAATTCCCTGTTCCACAACCTGCATCTAATATGTGTAAGTCCTTGAAATAGAAATCTAAAGAAATAACAAAATACCGAAGTATCGTAATTTATTTTCTGTATATGTGCATGTCTTATGTCTAATCACAAACAACTATACAACACTTTAAAAATAAAAGAAACAAAAATGTTACAACATGCATTCTTACTTAAAATGTAATCACATACCTTCACGTAAACGCGTTTTTTTATACGACCGCAAAAATTTTTGCGGTCGTATATTGGTATGGTGCTGTCGTCGTCGTCGGCGTCGTCGTCGTCGTCGTTGTCGTCGTCGTCGTCGTTGTCGTTGTCGTCGTCGTCTGTAGACACTTTAGTTTTTGGTCAATAACTTTAGTTCCAGTAGATCAATCCTTATGAAATTTTAACATAATGTTCTTTGGTACAAAAGGAAGGCTTGGTTCAGTTTTGGTCATTGTGGCCCCACCCGTTTTTAAAAAAGGGGCCAAAAAGGGTTAAATTGGGTGTTTTCACATGTTTGCCTGTAGAATCTTTATTGTTAATTGGATTTTGATGGGGTTTCTTTCAGTGTGCTCCTGAGGAATTTCCAATGTGGAGTATGCCAACGGATTTCACGTAGCATGTACCGCTCACAAGATAAATGGGGCCCAACAGGGGCAAATCTCAAAAAAAATAAATTTTTTATTTTAAGTCCGATTTTGAAGCAAGTTTTTTTAATGGATTCCTTGTGAAAAATTAATATGGCGCGCAGCTATTAGATTTTTTGATAACTTGTTTCCTTTCCCAGCTATGAGGGGCCGAACGGGGCCAAAATTGCGAATTTGCAGATTATGTAGAATTTTTATTTTTCATCGGATTTCGATGGGATTTTTTTCTTTGGATTCCTCTTGATCTAAGCTTTCAGTAGTATTTCAAAGGATTTTGTGTAGGTCTTACCATTTCCGAGCTACAAGGGGTCAAAGGGGTCAAAAATGCAATTTATCTAAATATGTCAAATCTTTATATTTCATCCGATTTCAACGGCATTTTTTCTTTGGATTCTTCTTGATCTAAGCTTTCAGCAGTACGTAAACAGATTTTGTGTAGCTCTTACCGTTTCCGAGCTACAAGGGGTCAAAGGGGCTAAAAATGCAATTTTTCTAAGTATGTCAAATCTTTATTTTTCATCGGATTTCGATTGGATTTTTTTCTTTGGATTCCTCTTGATCTAAGCTTTCAGAGGTATTGCAACAGATTTGGCATGGCTCTTACCGTTTCGGAGCTACATGGGGTCAAAGGGGCCGAAATTGCAATTTTTCTAAATATGTCATATCTTTATTTTTCATCAGATTTCGATGGAATTTTTTTCTTTGAATTTCTATGGATGTAAAGTTTTAGTTGATAGTACATATTTTGCATAGCTCTTACGTTTTTCATCAGTAAGTGATCAAAAAGGATGAATTTTTCCCTATTTTGTTTCTAGCTAATAACTGTGTCAAGCTTCTTTTTGTGTCCATCTAATTATTTTGTCAAGCTCTTTACTGTGTCCACATTCACTTTAAACTACTTTTGTTGAAATTTCAGTGGTCGACATGCTGCGGTCGTATCATGCTGCGCTCGGCGTAGCCCTTTATTATTCATAGTCATGGGGTAACAAATGCCAAATTAATTCCAATGTGTACTCCATGATACAACATTCAAATATAAAACTTATAATAAGTAATAAACAGTAATGCGGAGGGAACTACAACATTTGCAGAAGGGTGTCTAGCAAATGAAATTCGTTAAGGGAATACATCAATATTGTAAGAAATGAACTGAAATATTAATATTGCCAGACAAGAATCAACACACAGGAAAATCTATTTTCATATGATACTTGCAAAAGAGAATTGACGATATTACTAGAAAATTTTAGCGTGCTCAACAATTCTGCTAATGAACTATATTATGATCTGCTATGCTATTGCCCATGAAGGGTGTTATATTCAATGTGGACTACTGAAAAAAATACACATAGTAACTTGTATAACATTAAAATAATTTACTCTGTCCTTAGCCTGAAATTTTGGCTTTTCTACTTAGATCCTTTTGGTTATTTGTTCAATATTAGTTTTACATGTTTTTCGGTTTATGGACTTCCAAATGTTTTGGTTGATCTGCACTGATGAGACATAAGTTGTCGAAATGTGCATATGTACAAAATAAATTAACAGTAACTTCGGTATTTTGTTATTTAGAAGCGGCATAAGACCAAATGAGACTATACACAGAACATTTCAAGAAGAATATCGAGTCCAAGTGCAATATATTGGCAAAAGATTTTTGACATACTGCAGTTAAATAAAAAAAACCTATATAATAAAGAAAGGTTTGATGTATGGCGTAATATATCCAGAAGAAAATTCACATACTGACCAATAAAAGTAGAAAATAACTGACAAAAGAAGATCTGGCACAGAGAAAAATTTTGTCGAATTTTATTTTATTTTTTTATTTGTGACAAATATTGCTAGAAGCAAATGCTCATCCTTGCGATACAGATTGTTTCAACTTTCCAATTTTCGATACATGTACATTTATGGATAAGAACTGAAGCATTAAACTGAGCTTTATACAAATTGCCATGCAAAACCCTGCCAAAAATTCCATGAATTAACAGAATTCACATACAAAATGAAGATCATTACTTCAAATATGCGTGTCCATATTCTATATTCCTTGTTATATTACCTTGTACATTTATTTTTTTTATAATATCTAGGGAAGATGCATAACTAAGAATGCAGATTGAATCTACAACTACTGTGTGAAAGCTAGACTACCAAAACGATGTACATGATCTAAGAAAATGCATATTTTCAGTGTTATTTGGAAGTGAGTAAATCCAGAAGTATCATTTCAAATAAAGAGAATGCTACAACAAGAGTTGTCAACAGACATAAGTTGTCGAAATGCGCATATGCAGAAAGTAAATTCACAGTAACCTCGGTATTTAGTTATTCATATAGTACAGTGCTTTGAAATTTATAGTATTATATTACAAGACACGTGTGGATGAAGCTTTATATGGGATACTTCCGTGTTGTCAGAGTTAGGAGAAAACTGGTATTTTGAAAAACCAAATTTTTACATTTTTTTTTAAATTTCAACCAAAAATAACTAAAAACAAGCATAATTTGAAAATTGTTTGTATGTTTATTATATGAGCTTGTTCAAATTTATTGTTATAAAACTTAAACATAAACTATTATGTTTCTTTCATTTCGCAAATTTTCAACATTCCACTAAGTATTGACCATTTTACGGAATAAAAGGGAACCTAGACAGAAAATCACAGAATAAACAAAAATAAAACCGATTAAAAAACCCGTCACTACTCTCATTTTGTGACACGTAGTTCTTATTTTTTTTCGACTTTTATGTTTAAAAAATAGCATCAATTATGAAAGAAAACATACAAAATAATGAGTATTCGTATACAATGTAGCATTTTGTCATATTTTTACACATTAAAGAACTCTCAGTTATTGATATAGAAACAAACAATGACTCAGTCACAACGTCGCACCATTTGACCCGGTCAAGAAGGTCACGTGGGGTCATATTTATTGAATTGACTCTAGTTTCGGTTACACCTGCAAAAATATTCTTGACTCCATTTAGTTATTACTTATTATCTATTACTTTACATGGTTTAATAAGAACATGTATAATAAAACAAAAAATACCGAACTTGCATAAAAACAGTTAATTGCGTTTTGCTGTACACGTGTTTCAAGGAGTAACCTCTCATCAGCAACATTAGAAACAAGTAATATGGAAAGCCATAATCCAAAAAGTCTCGAAGAAGAAGTACTCATTACTAAAAATATCGAAACAGAAGACCAAATCCAGTACCAACGACATCTACCGAGTGCCAAACACGGATTGAAGTCTCAGTATTTTAAGTGATTAGAATTTTGATAAAACAGTAAATTTTTATAGACCGCAAGGTAAAATTATCATGTCAGACAAGACTATTTGCTGGTGAATACCATCGGGGACCTCTGGTCCACCACCAGTGACATCGGCCCAATAGTTCAAAATACAAAAAATGCTAAAATTCCATTAAAATAGTAAAATTCGTTATGCTGTTCACGTTTTTCAAGGAGTAACCTCTCATCAGTAGCATTAGAATCAAATAATATGGAAAGCCATAATCCAAAAGTAGTCCAAGAAGAAGTACTCATTACCACAGATATCGAAAGAGGAGGCCAAATCCAGTTCCAAGGACATCTACCGAGTACCATACAAGGAATGAAGTCTCAGTATTTTTAAGTGGTAAGAATTTTGATAAAACAGTTAATTTCTATAAAACGCAAGGTGAAATTATCATGTCAGAGAAGTCTGACCATTTACATAAGTTATTTCTTTTTTGAATTTGAAATTTCATCCACTAAAAATGGTGTATTTTTCCAGGACAACATCACTTATTGACTGAGACTTTAAATTTTTTTTTAATTCATTTAACTTTTATGAGTTTTGTCTGCATCTTGAGATACATGTGCAAGTTTAAATAATAGCTGTTTTAGTACAGCACTCTGTAAAGTAAGTGAGAACCGAACCGTCAATCTAAAACGAATAATCCAAGGACAATGTCAAAATCGGAAACAACAAAGAAACAGAGGAACAACACGAGTACGGAACATAAAAAAAGACACACACACACACAAAGATGAACAACACGGACCCAATATAAAACCATGGGTGAGATCAGGTGCAATGGTAGAGTACAAGCATTTCCTGCTTCTTATAAGACACCCGCCATGTCGAGCAAGTCAAATCCGGTAGAGAAAACAACAATTAAGCTTTTAAAGGGAAAGATCTGTTGTCATCTGCGAAACAGAAATACCAGAGCGGTCCACAAGATTGTAATGTCGACCGTAAAACGTCTGGAGGGATGACTTCAAGTTTTGGGTAACATACCCTTGCTTGAGTAGCCTATTTGTGTGCATGTAAGGTTCGTGCAATATAATGTTTACACCTGTCCGTCTGTACGTGTGTGCGGAACATCTTTATTAATTTTGATCCCCGGCGCAACGAGACGCGGGGATATGGTAATGCCGGGCGTTCGTTCGCGCGCCTTGAGATTGTATATGTTATGATGATTGATATTTTGACTGAAGCGTTTGAATGATGACGTGCAGAGGTGTAGATTGTCTCCCTTTTCAAAGTCTATTACTCATCAACTTCCTGTTTGACGCAAACTTTGATATTTTTCCCATTATTACCATATTAAAAAGTTTGTTCTCAAGCATTTTTAGCCTGTGTACGTACATGTAGTAATGATTTGATATTTGAACTTAAACTTTGGTATAATGAGTTGTACACTGTTTCCCCTTTACAAGTCCGTCATTCACTTACTTCTTGCTTGCAGATAAATATTTTTTGCTTCATCATATATTACGGATTTTAATAGTATCAGTGTGTCTTATATTGAGTTTTTATCTGTACTGTGTCCACGTTCCATATTGATTCAGCGTTCAGTGAGCGATGGTATAACCCGATGACCTTTACTACAGCTCTTTTTTATTTCTTATTTTAATTTATTTTTTTAAACCAACTGTAAATGGAAATACGTATGGTTAAAAATCAAAAGAACACAAAAATCTAGATACAACACAAATGAAACAACATGACAACACCAACGAACAAGGCCGCTGCAAAACTTAAGTTGCACTGTGGTCAAAGATCTATTTTTTTAAGTGTCTCTGTGATCATTGCATCGGTTTGGGTTGGTCGGCGTTCTTGTTGTTCTGTCACAGGTATTTCAAAAAAGCAGTTTTATCATGCAAGAGTCTGATAGAACAAAAGATCAAATTTCAACAAAAGGTAATTAATATTAAATAGTGTGAATAGAACAGAGGAGGCTTTATCTTCATTATATATACAGTGGGGTGCAAACATAAACGCTCATAAAGTTTACCAATAAAGTGGCCATGAAAGCTCCTCTAAGTTAATTTAGAACAGGTTTCAAGTCTGCTCTACCTTTGATCTAAGTCTACCATAGAATCCTGACCATTCTGATCAGTCATGGTCATAGCTTGATTCCTGTCAGTCCCGGTCAGAGCCATGACTGCTCTAACATGTTCCAGCCATGACTGATCTCATTAATTCTAGCCATGACTGCCGTAAGTACACTTGTTATACCCATGACAGCTATGACTTGTTCTAGCTATGATCGCTCTCATACCAGCTTTTGTCACAGCCCAGACAAATATTCATAATTTTTTCAATATTTACATGTATATCCTATATCTCAGGAATAGAAATAAGAATAGAATAATGAAATGATATTTCAAATATAAAATTGCATTTTGGAACAATGGGGTGCAGACATAACCTCTTATATAGTTAACTTTAATGGACCAGCATACTTCATGGCCGATTTTAGAAAATGGAGGTTACAGGTCATGGCTGAAAATCAGTTTACCAATAAAGTGGCCATAAAAGCTCCTCTAAGTTAATTTAGAACAGGTTTCAAGTCTGCTCTACCTTTGATCTAAGTCTACCATAGAATCCTGGCCATTCTGATCAGTCATGGTCATAGCTTGATTCCTGTCAGTCCCGGTCAGAGCCACGACTGCTCTAACATGTTCCAGCTGAAGTATGAAGTATGCTGTTCCATTAAAGTTAACTTTTTATTTAATGGACCAGCATACTTCATGGCTGATTTTTATATATAGTTTTACTGTAAAACAAGTCATGTTGCGTTTATTTTGCCCTGTCGTAAAAGGCAGAAGGGTTGCAGAATTTAGAAAATGGAGGTTAAAGGTCATGGCTGAAAATCAGTTTACCAATAAAGTGGCCATAAAAGCTCCTCTAAGTTGATTTAGAACAGGTTTCAATTCTGATCTACCTTTGATCTAAGTCTACCATAGAATCCTGACCATTCTGATCAGTCATGGTCATGTAAAACAAGTTATGTTGCGTTTATTTTGCCCTGTCGTAAAAGGCAGAAGGGTTGCAGAATTTAGAAAATGGAAGTTAAAGGTCATGGCTAAAAATCAGCAGAAAAAGCCACATTTTGCAAAAACGGGAACAGAAGTCACATTTTAAAATACTTTAACTTGTCCTTTTGCATAGTTTACATATGAAGCATACCCTAGAAAACAAAAGTGCCATATATAAATAATAAGAAATGAAAATGGAATAAAATAATATCAAAATATAAAATAATTATTTGAATAGATTAGATCTTTACTTTTTTTAAATGACTGGCCTGTGTTTCAAAAGTCTGACCAGTGTCGAGTCAACGCATGTCAGTCATTCTAAACGCTACCTGTATTGTAAAAGACTGATATATCTTGAGAATGTCTCTCAAGTGTTGCATCAACGCTGATCAGTCGTTTAAGAACAGGACAACGTCCTGTGCTGTAAAAGAATGAGCCGTGTGGAAAATGTCTGTCAATTTTAAACCATTACTGGTCAGTCATTTTCAACACGGATCAGTCTTTTACTACACATTAAGCGTTGAGCATTAACAATCACCGTTGACTCAACACTGGACAGACATTCTCAACAAAATTCAGTCATTTACAACACAGGTAGTGTTGAGGAAGACTGCTTAGCGTTGCCTAGACAATGGACAGAATTCCATTAGACAGGTAAAGACTAAAATTGACTAATATGAGTTGGCCCAACGCTAATCAGACAGTTTCAGTCAAAACAAAAATTGATAGACTTGTCAGCGTTAAATTGACACGGCGAAGTCATTTTCATCGCTGTTCAGACATTTAAAGTAAAACGAAATGACTGACTCTGGTAAAATAACTCAAAATATTGGTCATAGTGTTACCCTTTTTTTCATTGTTTTCAATTGTAATCAAAATCTGTTGCCACAGTTGTCCTTCCAACCTAACTTTCGTATAAAATTTATCTGCAAAATCTTCTTTCGAAAAAGCATACAATCAACAGTGAACCAGTTATCAACACCCCGATTTCTATATGACGCTGACCCGTCCCCTTTAAATAGACTGCAAGTTGTCTAGTGGCTGATCCAAAGAAACTCTATTTGTATGTATAAATTCCGTGGCAAAACTATGAGCAAAATTTGAAGAAAAAAAGTCGATTTCTGCAGAGATGTACAAAATGTATTCTACCGGCATTTCTACGTGGTATTGTTTATCTTTTCTCTCGTGACAAAAGTAAAACGGATTTTCATTGGTGAAAACAAACCCGCGAAATATGTTCTCAGACGATCGAGGCTACGTAGGTTGACTAGGATCATCTGACTTTGGAGGATGTTCTAACTACTGGATTGGTTAAAACTTTAACGGACTAATAGTCCCGCATTATAGACATTGACCCAGTGGTAGTAAATGACAAAATACCGAAGATCCTGTAAATGTGCTGTTCATGCATTATAACAATGTGTACGGATATGGCTTCTGTAGATTCAAGAAGAAAACAAAATCCACTTGTTTTTGTTTCACAAATTCATAAACATACCTTAATTTCTTTATTGGTATGGATTCTAATCAGACCCATCATGATGTCCGCTCCTTCTCCCTTTCGTCCAGTATCGTAATTTGAGGATGTTTCGTCATAATCTGTGATATGGCTCATTCTTGACAACTAAATAAAAAAATGCATCTTTTTTTATACGAAACAACTCCACAGAAAAGAAAGTAATTTGATAGTTATCATCTGAAATAGCTCGCAATGACGTCATGCCCATTTTGTTCAGTATTTCATGACGCAATTTCCCTACTAACCTGCATAACAAAAGAATTCAAATAGGCAATTTAGGTGTTGAGTTACTTCCCTTTCTGTATGTTATTAAAAATTAATTAGGCTTTTGACTGTTACTTTTTATTTGAAAATTGTTGATTAACTCTTATGAAATTAAAGTTTGAACTTCTTGAAAGAAATTAAAATTGAAGCTTACCGAATAATATTAACAGTAAACCCTTGGGGCCAGAGAAAATGTTGGCGATAAGTGAGGGTGGCGATATATCGAATAAATAACATAGAAACTATGCAACTTTTTGAAAAATGTATCTTGAAAATGGTTGGCGATAAGTTGGGGGGCCGCCGTTAAAGAGGAGCGATATATCGAGGGAGCACTGTAATTACACATGTAATTGCAAATTTCATACTTATGTTGATCTGTTGAAAAATAAAATACTTATTTTAAACTGAATCCTTCCGGAGCACCTGATATCACTCGGCGTTTTGAGAGTTAACATTGTTAGAGCTTTAGTTTTTGTTTGTGTGTGTTGTATATGTAGTGTTCGTGTGTTTTGTGGGCATGTGGTGTCTTTGGTCTTCCGTCTTCTGGTGTTCTTGCTTTTGCCTAGTCTCCGGGCTTTGATTTATGTAATCTTGTGCTTTGTTCCTTCGGTATTCTACGGTCGTTGTCCCGTTTACAAAACAATCTCTTCACCTAGAGTGAGTGAGATCATATTTTTTAAAAAGTATGTGTTGATACATACAAAAGCAAAAGTAAAACTTAATTAGCTAAACTAGGTAATTAAAAACGAGCCATACCTCGGTAAAGATCTGACTTGTTTTTCATTCAAATTTTATACCATATTAGGTTTGAATAGACAATTTTTAAAATATCATGCAGACATAATTCACTTATGACAGTTTTTATGTACAAAATGTAATTCTTAATGTATGTCAGATGTTGTATATCTGTATGCATGCATGATAAACAATGATGATGATTTTCTCTGGAAATACCTTTTAAAATATTTTGTAAAATTTGTATTAAAATATTGCCCTTTTCACTTTGTCTTACGCGTTCGACTATGTACCCTTTAACCATGTTGTACGCGTTAAAAATGCCATTTTTATCTGAAGCAACATAGCCTTTTTGAAAGCTTGGGAAAACACTACATCAATTTTATTTTATCTGGTTAATATAGAGTTTATCGGATTTAATTGAGTTCTTATATATTAATATACAAATTATTATTCCTACTACATGTACCTGTTTGTAATGCCCACATCTCATTATTTTTTGTTAAGTTTACTTACAATCCTTTTTTTTTTAACAATTAACAATGAGAGAAAATCACTACAAATACATGGTAAAACCAAGCAATGGAACAACGCTTTTATTGTTGTTCTTCATCTTTGTCAATATGTTGTAATTATCCACTAGCTTAGGACACAAGTGTTTTTGTCAAGCAGCGATGACAGTAATTTGAAATTGAAGTGCACTTGTAATTTGTCCTACATGACAATTATTTAACTAAATTTTAATTGATGAAAAACAATTAATCTGATTCGCTACCAAATACATTAAATATAAATCGCCCTTAGCTCAACAGTGTAAATTAAATAGTGATTCCCACTCAAGGTATTGATTTATTGATTTTTTTCGTATAATAATAGATATTTCCGGAATGAAAACGAATCAAAAGTCCCATATTGACCCTTGGGTTTTGGGTGGTAAACTAGCTCCGACTCACAATTGAATCTGTGAATAGAACAAGATTATGGTATATAATCTTTTATTTCAAACTCAAATAAAATAAACATAAAACCTAAACAATATAACAATATAAATTCATAATCATGATAATGTTATATCCGATTATACTGAAACACACAAACATGAAAACAAAAATTCAAATATAATTAAATAAAATCATGAAAATAAAAGAATATACATTTGTTGTCAATGTTTGCCAATTATATTTCTTCAAACTTTGACGAGTTGATCTTTGTAATTTCGAAGTAACTGTTATGAAACGAAATGTAAAATAATGTAAACAATTAAAAAAATAACTTAAGCGATTACAATTAGTTTAAATCAAGTAAATGCTAATAAGAAAAGTAAACATGCACACCTGTGAATAGAACAAGATTATGGTATATACAATGTAATCTTTTATTGCAAACTGATGATCCCGTTTGCACAGTTCATTATATACCAAAACCTAGATCCGTTTCTGTAATACCATGTTTACGACAAAAACTTCGAAATCCGTAAGTTAATCTCGAACCCGGCAAACAATGTCATGTTGAAATCAATCTCCTTGAAAAACCAATACAAAAATATAACTCTATCCTTTTTACAGTTTAAAGGATTAACATCAAATTTAACCTTTTATATAATTATTTTATATTTACGATGAGCTTAACATTTACTATTTTGAATGTATTTCAAAACAATTATTAGAAAAATAAACGAATAAAAACCAAGAAGGCTACTTCAGTAATTAAATTATTGTATCACAGTACTATCAGAGATTTACCCGCTGACCAGGTTTCATTTTTGTAACACTTAAAGTTTAGAGAAATGGACTTAACATTCACATTTTTTAATGTCACTCAAGCTTAAGATGAAGGTCAAAATGGCAAACTGCTAATTAGACATTTTTTAGGTAAAATTAACATGCCCCGCCTAAAAAAGACAAAATAGTGACCAACTTGATAAACTGGAAGTACTATCCAAGCAAGTTTGAAAACCCATCGCACATTATGGTTGACTATAGAAAGCTTGTGGTTTGTCAAGTCATGATAGATGGACGGCATGATGGAAAATTGCTAAATCGGCTTAGAGCATGAAGAGAAAGTACTAAATGGTAAACTGATAGAATAAGCTAACAGGTCTGAAAATGTATCCCACAATATGGCTTTGAACAGATTGTGCTAAAATTCAAATTTGTATCCTTGTAGAGAAAAGCTTGCCAAAAGTTGTGATGGACGGAACGACGGACACTGATAAAAGAGTAAACCCCCTCTTCCTTCGGAATAGCATAAAAGGGGAAACCTGCCTTTTTCGAAGCAGAGTATAACTACATTGTACAAACATAGTTATATAAATATGCATTATTTGATAGACGTAACAATTGAAGGATATTGAGTAAATTCACATGCGTCAAAATACTAAAAATACCGAAGTTGCATAAAAACAGTAAATCAAAGTCAATACAAATACACGATAAAACCAAGCAATGAACAACATATCACCATGAGGCTTTCAGCAATGACCTCATAATATAACAATTTATTCAATAAACTAGCGGATGACATGCCCCCGCGCAAGGTTGAATCAAATTGGGATTTCTTAGTACTGATATTTGTGTCCGTAAGACACATATGATGCCCCCGCTAAACACATGTTACTATAGGAGTGGCACAAATGAACTGTACCATCTATTACTAAATCACCTAAAATGACCAAGTTCAACAATGTATATTTTTGATAAAAAGTAACCAAAATCAAAATCCTTACCACATGCCCATCTTCAATATAGGTACAAATTATCTGCAAAATAAAAACTGTCTAGCATAAAATCTGTAGGGGGAGTTGCTCGGACAAACCATGCCCCCCCCCCCCGGACGGACGGACAGGGGTAAAACAATATGCATCCCGACTTATCGTCGCGGCGGCATAAAAAAATTAGCAAACAGAGCTATAAAGAGCCGCAGTCCATGAGACAAAAAGACAAATCGGCTTGAAACGTTTAAAGGTTCTCATTTGGTTTTAAGAGATTCTCACATCCTACCAAAATTGTTTTGTCCCATTTGAATCCAACCATGAAAGGTTTTAGTCTACGGTTTTATATGTTTACATGTTTGGTTGTATCAATAAACGTTATAAAGGTATTTGTATTGAGACTGGGCGGGAAAAGTTATTCAGTTGGACAGGAAAAAATTTGCAACTGGGCGGATTTCCTGTGTATTGTCAGTAAAACATTAATGAAACTATTTTTAATAAAAACAAATGCACTTAACAAGCAGCACTATGGTCACATCTTTGCCAAGTTTCATGTGATATTTTTTCAGTTATTTGATATTTTCACAGTTTTAAGTGTTTTTCTTCAAGATGTAGGTTCAAAATTATCAAACGCAGATGGCATTGTTAGACGAAACTCTCAGAAAATACTATATTGATAAATCTTTACTACATGTGACATATGCATTGTAACATGTACATTTGTATTTGATAAAATATGCCATTCTAAAATAGACATCAAATTACATGCAAGCACCGTTCAAAAACAGACCAAAATGAGCACTGTTTCTTACTATGTCTTTTAACCACAGACTATGAAATTAACATTGTCTTTCAAATAATATTTAAAGCCTTGTGAGATACGACATATTTACATGTTAATTTGGGCTTGAAATCTGTATCCCAAAAACTTTTATTAACTCTCGTAATGTCACCAACTTTACTTTATATCTTTTATTTCACTTCTAAAGCATCTCCACCCAATTGCAAAAGTAATAAACTGCTGCGCCAAAAGCCCATGATACGCCAGTCCACTGTCAAGTCGAACTTTATGGCATTGTTGGACCACAACTATATTTTGATTGAAAAAAAAACAGAATATGTGCTTTACCAAGATGTAACAATTATCTAATATCAAATTAAACTAGATTTGCAAGCAATAGCTGGTGTCGCCCCTGACAGCCAATTCGATGATTCCATCTTGTTCGCAGTCTCAAAATCTAACTAGAAATCTTTTTTTTTTAAATCGGTCAAAGTTGAAATTTTGACGTATTTTGGCGGCCATATTGGAAATGTCAGCCGTTTTGGAAATTTTTTGTTGCATTCCCAGCTTCTTATGGTGATTCAACTTTTTGCCAAATATGAATGAATTATATCAATTCAGTTTTGAAATTTTATGATTTTCAGTGAAATCGGATAAATTTTAAATGTTGACGCAACTTGGCCGCCATCTTGAAAATGGCAGCCATTTTGATTTTTTTTTTTTTTTTTTTTTNTAAATTTGTACCAAATATGATTTAATTCTGTCCAAGCAACATTAAGAACTGGCGTGGCCAAAAATAGGTGGAAGAAAGATACAATAATAAAAATTTATAACGGTATCAGGATGCTGATACAAAAGTCTCCCAAACGAAGTCCCAAATCAGAAATCCGGGCTACAAATCAATTCCACACATTGCAGGCAACCTGTCTGTTGAGTTTCATTCAATTCTGAGCACTTTCAATTTTCCCGCCTTTTTGCTGTTTCCATGGCAACGGGTGCCATTTTGAAGTCTTGGACATTGGAAACCTATTTTCAATGTCCTAGGCAACCTTCCTGTAAATTTTCATCCAATTCCGAGCACTTTGATTTTCCCGCTTTTTTTGCCATTTCCATGGCAACCAGTGCCATTTTTAAGTCTTGGACACCGGAAACCTAATACCCATGTCCTTGGCAACATTCCTGTAAATTTTCATCCAATTCCGAGCACTTTTATTTTCCCGCCTTTTTACCGTTTCCATGGCAATGGGGGCCATTTTGAAGTCTTGGACACCGGAAACCTAATACCCATGTCCTAAGCAACCTTCCTGTAAATTTTCATCCAATTCCGAGCACTTTCATTTTCCCGCCTTTTTTACCGTTTCCATGGCAACCGGTGCCATTTTGAAGTCTTGGACACCGGAAACCTAATACCCATGTCCTAAGCAACCTTCCTGTAAATTTTCATCCAATTCTGAGCACTTTGATTTTCCCGCCTTTTTTGCCATTTTCATGGGAACCGGTGCCGTTTTGAAAATTCCAAGACCTGTTTGCATCTTTTGGGATAAGGATCCATCTTCATGTGAAGTTTGGTCAAGATCCGACCATTAGTTTCCGAGAAAATGGTCGGACAAATTTCAAGGTGGGAGAAGAACAAGAAAAACTAGATTTGCAATTGCAAGCAATAGCTGATGTCACCCCAGACTCCCCATTCGACGATCCCATGTTGTTCGCAGCGTCAAAATCTACCTAGAAATCAATTTTCGTTGAGATCCGACAAAGTTGAAATTTCGACGTAATTTGGTCGCCATCTTGGAAATGGCGGTCATTTTGAAAATTTTTTTCATGGAAAGCACAACTCCTTATGCTGATCTAACTTCCTACCAAGTTTCATTTGAATATATCAAGCCATCACGAAATAATCCTTCGGACAAAATTTATTGGAAGAAGAAAAAGAATAATAATAATAATAACTAGTGTTCCTATGTTTGGATACAAACATAAAAGTCTCCCAAACCTCCCATGGACACAGGAGATGGCTTTTTATTTGAGTTCAGCTCAATCTTGACAACCCATCTGTGAAATTTCATCCAATTTGGAGCATTTCTAATTTTCCCGCCTTTTTTCCGTTACCATGGCAACAGCGGCCATTTTGAATTTTTTTTGCCTAAAAATGTGTTCTACTATTTGTATACATCCTTTCTGTGAAGTTTCGTTCAATTTCGAGCACTTTCAATTTTCCCGCCTTTTTCCCGTTTCCATGGCAACGGCGGCCATTTTGAATTTTTTGGGCCCAAAAATGTGTTCTACTATTTGTATACATCCTTCCTGTGAAGTTTCGTTCAATTTGGAGCACTTTTAATTTTCCCGCCTTTTTTCTGTTTCCATGGCAACGGCGGCCATTTTGAAAATTTCAAGACCCAAGTGCACCGCGCGGCATGGGTATCTATCATCCTGTGAAGTTTCATAAAGATCGGACCAATATTCTCTGAGAAAACTTCCGGACAAGTTCAGTGGCGAAGAAGAGGGAAGAATAAAAATAATAATAATAATAAGAAGAAGAAGAAGAAACGGTAGTAAAACAATAAGTCTCCCCAAACTCCGTTTGGGAGACTTAATAATCAGAAGAAACGTAGAATAACAACATGTCACCCCGACTACGTCTGGGGTGACATAACTAGATTTGCAATTGCAAGCAATAGCTGATGTCGCCCCCGACAGCCAATTCGATGATTCCAGCTTGTTCGCAGCATCAAAATGTACCTAGAAATAAAATTTCGTTGAAATTGGACAAAGTTGAAATTTTTACGTATTTTGGCGGCCATCTTGGAAAAGGCGGCCATGTTAAAAAAAAAATTTCCTTGCATACTCACCTCCATATACTAATTCAACTTTGTACCAAATATGAATGAATTCCATCAAAGCATGATTGAGAAAATTTCAATTTTTGTTAAAATTGGACGAATTTCGAATTTTTCGTATTTTGGTAGCCATTTTGAAAATGGCGGCAGCTTTGAAAAATTTTTTCTCCCATGCACCCCTCCAGATAGTGATCCAACTTTGTACCAAATATGAATGATTTCTGTCCAGGCATCATTGAGACATAAGTCGGACAAAAAGAGGTGGAAGAAAGAAACAATAATGAATAATAATAATAATAGTAGAGAAACGGACCAATAACAATATGTCGTCCCGACTACGTCTGGGGCGACATAATAACTAGATTTACAATTGCAAGCAACAGCCGATGTCACCCCAGACCACCAATTCGATGATTCCATCTCATTCGGAGCCTCAAAATCTCCCTAGAAATCAATTTTCGTTGAAATCGGACAAAGTTGAACTTTTTACGTAATAAGGCGGCCATCTTGGAAACGGCGACCATTTTGAAAATTTTTGTCGCATAGATTCCTTCCTTTTATCTTACTGAACCTTTATACAAAATATGAACTAATTGTGCAAAGCAGTGCCTGAGATATTAAATCCCCAATTTTTTAACGTAAAATGGCGGCCATCTTGAAAATTTTAAACGCACAACATATAACTTCCGATGGTGGTCTAACTGTGTGCAAAGTTTGAAATTAATTGTTCCAGCCACTTCAAAATAATCGCTCGGACAAAATTCATTGGAGGAAGAAGAAGAAGAAAATGAATAATCAGAAGAAACGTAGAAAAACAACATGTCACCCCGACTACGTCTGGGATGACATAATAAGAATTGAGTAAAAACAATAAGTCTCCCCAAACTTCGTTTGGGAGACATAATTATAATAAAAAATAATGAATAATAGAGAAACGGACAAAGAACAATATGTCGCCCCGACTACGTCTGGGGGCCACATAATTTCACTAAGTCGAAGGGCCATAACTCTGTACGAAATCAACCAACCGGAACCAAGTTTCAACTTGATTTGCATCTCATCTAGATATACTCGAAATTAATATGTCAAGCGGTTAAAGTAAAAAACTCCGGAAACCTATATTTTCAAAATTTCACGAAGTCAAAGGGCAATTACTCTGTATAGAATTAACTGACCGGAACCAAATCATACTTGATCTGTATCTCACCTAGATATACTCATATACCAAATATGAAATCAATATGTGAAGTGGTTACAGGAAAAAAACTCCGGAAACCTATATTTCTCAAAATTTCACAAAGCCCAAGGGCCATAACTCTGTACAAAATCAACTGACCGGAACCAAATTCGAACTTGATCTGTATCTCACCTAGATATACTCATATACCAAATATGAAATCAATATGTGAAGTGGATACAGGAAAAAATCTCCGGAAACCTATATTTCTCAAAATTTCAAAAAGTCCAAGGGCCATAACTCTTTACAAAATCAACGGACCGGAACCAAATTCGAACTTGATCTGTATCTCACCTAGATATACTCATATACCAAATATGAAACCAATATGTAGAGCGATTACGGAAAATTCTCCGGAAACCAAAAAGTTAACGGACGGAGGGTATACCATAATACGTCTGTCTTTTGATGGGCGTATAAAAACCGTCCAATTGAAAATACTGGAAATTTAAAAATCCGCCCAAATGAAATGCGTCCAATAATTTAATACCAAAGGGTGTACTTCAGCTGGGTGATGTTATCTGGATTAATTTTTGAGGAATATTAAATACCTTGTTGCAATAATTTATTATGTACATCAAGAAGTGTTATCGTGCAAATTTATTTTGATAATTCAATAAACGTTTTATCTGGTTTAAGTTCACAATAGTGGGCTTCAATTAGTGATGGGCAATTTATTGTTAATTAAAAGGCGTTAGTCCGGGGCATTATTCAAATAAAAATATTATATGCTTGCTCTATATACTAGAGCTTCACTAAGATTGAGAGAAACATATAACGTAAATTGGTTTGATGGGACATAATGTGTATATCTAAATTATTTTTTATGAGTTCTAACTAAGCTTGTTTTATTTGAAATCAAAAGGAGTGATACTTGTTCGTTCATTTTTACTACTTCAAGCTGTTTATAAAATTTTACACCAGTGGTTTGTTAAGTTTTTTCACAGTTTTTTATAACTAACTCTTAAATACAGGTGAATGCTCTGGTTAAATGGATGGATAAATTATTGGTAGAACAGTTACTCGATGCCGAAATAAAACGTTGTTTGTAGGCTTTTTTGTGAAGCTTAGGAACCCAATATAGGAGCTTTGGCCGTGACGTTACATGCCTAAAAAATTTACCTTGGTTGGCAAGAAATCGTTGTCACTGTTTAGGGTCATAAAATTGTCATTTTCAATTAACAAGTAAGAAATTGTTATTTGATATAAATCTATCTTAATTACGGAATGTTTACACTTTTACAGGATGTAAAAATTAACACTTGTTTCAGTTTCAATGTGTTTGAAATTAGTGGACTTGTAAACCATATAAATTGTAAAAAAAATTCCACAATTTTGATATGCACACATTCTCCATGTGCATATTTTTTTTAAAGTAAATCGGTAGAAAAAATATGAATATAAATATATGGCTACTGTTAATTATTTCTTAAACAGAAAATCATACTTACATTGACAGAGACTTGTGTGATTAATTAAATCCTTTCTCTATTTCTTACTTGTGATCTATAAAAGAAAAGGATTTAAAACAATCACATGACGAAAGTAAATGTCAACGGCATAAATATATTCACCTGATCACAAAGACTATTCCATGTTTTCCTTAAATATATTTAACTAAAAATATATAAATCAACAATTCTTAAAGAAAATAATGCATAATAATATCAAACTATAATGTCACTCGCAAACAGCTTATTATTAACTTTTCATTCTCGTTTTAACAAAAATGTTGATAAAAATTTTAAAAATACTGGCAGCTTATTAAACTGGGATGTACCTTACATTCTTTACACAATCGGGGATATCGACAGGATATTCTGCATGTGTCCGTTAATTTGTTTCTTGGGTGACTGGCATACTGGCCCTACAGATTCTGCCGATGTCTAATGAATTGCATTGATGATTCTTTTAGAAACCCATCTGGGAGTTTTGAATTTGATTTTTCATCCGTAGTGCGACAGTGTTTTACCAGCAGACTAAGCTCCTTGAGCTAGCCGGTACTCCTTGACCAATCTTTCTAAATTTCGTTTTTTCCCTTTTCCTTTTCAAAATTGTGACCGTGTCTTAGAGTTAGTAGTCTACCTGTATTGGGTTTTATTCGCATATTTATAATACTATGGGACAACAGGACAGAAAAGGGGGAAAGTTGGGTACCCTTAAACCCGTTTAACAATATCTCGAGCTTTTGCAAGTGCCGATACCAAGTGTTCGGCTGTCCGGAATAACTATCGTTGCTTACGTTTGCCTTATATGTTTTTCTTTTGCAGTTCCTTGGCACATTGTGGCATGTGACTGCGTTTTTCTGCCATTGTAGGCGTTTTCTCTTATCTTTTTTATTCTTTGAAAACAATTCATTTAAGAAATACAGGCATTAATTAAATTGATATATAAACAATTAGAAATAACATTAGTACATTGCGAATTAAAATACAATTTTACACAATAAAGTAAAAATTTGTATAAAAAGCCCTTCCTCCACAACACGGTATCACACAAACGGACGCCAAATTTGTATAAAAAAATTACATCTAATTATTTCCGTTTGTTATTTGTTCTTTATGTGGTGAATGCGGTACACGTTCGGTCATGTCCTTCTTGTATGCTGCAAATTATAAACATTTTGAAAACTTGGAACGTACATATACATTAACTACAATAAATGTACGGTAGGTTGCCGTTTTGTTCGGTTCTAATACGTTGTAACTCCGTTATTCATTCGCTACTCGTCCGTCTTGCATCCGTTCATGTACGGTAGATTAAATTGATGAAAGAGGTTTTACCGGATAAACTGTTCGAGTCCCGATTTTACAGAGGAAACCTATCGGACAAGCACCGAATAAAATAAATTATTACAGTTTTTATGTGGAAATCAAAAAGAAGATGCTATAAACTATTTTCTAAAGTTGTTTATTTTGAGAAATTTTAGGACTTATGTAGTATTTATTTTGAAGCATTATTACAACAATAAAAGAAGAACAAGTCCATTCTCTCGCCATTTCAATACATTAGATGTATTATGTAGCATCATTCAGTCTAGAGACTGTACAACTGGAACCCGGTCTGTGGTGAAGAAGGCTTTTTGGTCGTGCAATTCTTTTTTTAGGTCATTGTCTTGACTTGATATTCGATGTCATTTTTTAAAATTAATCAAATTATTCAAGCACGTCGTAATGATTATTTATGTCAAAAAAGTTGTTGAGCAGTCAAAAACACACTTATCGCTTTTAAGTAAGTTCGGATTACAGATTAAATGTTGTTTTTTGTTGTTGTTGTTGTTGTTGCTGTTGTTGTTGTTGTTTTTATTATGTTGCAAAATGGAAAAAAAAGAATTAAAAAGTTGACGAAACTCTGTTTCTTTATAAAAGAAATAAAATATGCCGGAAAACGGAACTCCACCATTTTTTTTTGGGGGGGGGGGTTAACATCATGAATGGATGTGACAAAATATTATAAGAGTTGAATGCAAATTTTGCAAAATGCTCATAAAGAAGTGTAAAATAAATTTATGCACAAAAATAAGGGAATCAATGGACAAAACAATTGAAAATGCTTTTATAAGCTAGTCTGTTTAATTTCCGAGCAAGTTCATGTATGGCTTTACCAGATTTTGTACTTTAATAATTGAGTTTATTTGAACTTTTTCCATGTTGACAAGCCTTCATTTGGTCATCTCATCTATTTACTGTGAATGTCATTTAGAATTCACAAGTTAATCCTGCCAGCTTCCACTTCCATATAAATTTCGGTTAATTTATTAATAATGAACAATAAAGGGTGTACAGCTATGATTAGCATTTGTCAACATAGCGAAGCGGGAGTAATCTAGTAAAAACCCATTCCCCACATTTGTGACCCTTCTTTCTGGATGAGTCATGTATCTACACACCTGTTGTTGTTCACAAGAACTAATATTTGTAGCCACCAAAAAACAATAAGTAAGATAAAACCTTATTGTGTAGGTGCCTCTATGGAGCGAATTGCTCTTCACATAATTGGTACTTTGCCATTATCCCATGAAGGATATAGATATGCCCTTGTTGTTGTACAATGTAGATTAATTTATAAAGTGGGCAGAAGCATATTTCATGCCGGAAATACATGTAGGGACAACTAATATAGTTGACAATTTCATAGTCAACTTCATATGCAGGTTTTCGTGTACCTCGTCAAAAATATTCAGACAAAGGGAGACACTTTGACTCTGGTTTATTCGAAGAATTATATAATTAAGTCCAAATTGACAAAACTAGGACAACAGACCACAGGGTGACGGCTGAGTAGAACGTTTCAGCAGAACTTTAGAAGACCTGTTAAGTAAATATTATGATATGACCAAATTATTAGAGATAAACAACTTCGTTTGGCTCATATGGCCTACCGGTCATTAGACCATGATACCACAAAGTTTCGCTAGTGCTTGGTAGGGAGTAGGGAAACTGAACTGTCCATTGATCTTGCGTATGGACCACACCCACATAAAAATTACTCAAGCAGTCTTATGCATATACTGAAGACTTACAGAAACGTTTATGAAAAGTGCTTGAAATGGCACGATACAATTTAACCAAGTCTAGTGATCTACAAACACGACAGTATGACGTATGAACGAATCACTGGAGATGTAGTATGGCTGCACATTGCGAAAGTCAAAGGAAAAAGCCAAAAATCGAAAACAAGAGGCTTTCAAGAGCCTGTATCGCTCACCTGGGTCCTATGCAGCACTATAATTCCAAATTGATGGTCCATCTTTGGTGGTGTATGTACATAAAAATCAGAAACTTTTTATAAAATTGAATTAAAATTGTTCAAGCAGTTTCAGAGAAGATTTTTGAATGCAGTTTCCAAACCTAAAGGGCCTATGTTAATCTGCCTTCCCTGCTAGCAGCTATTTAACATAAAACTTTTAAGAGGGTCACCAAAGGACTATCATATCAAAATTCTACTGGAATTGTTCAAGCAGTTTCACAGCAGAAGATCTTTTTTATGCATTTCCCATTGGGTCCTATGTTACATGTAAACTAAGTTTTGCCACTGGTGGCCATGTCGGAAGACGGATCAGCACCAAAGTAACAAACTTGGTCAAAATCTCACAAGTTTCTTTTATGCAATGTTTAAATTGAATCCATTCAGTGGTTTTCTATTATATCTTTGTATGCATTTCCCCTTAAGGTCTAATTCATTGCTGGAGGCTATATTGGATGATGGACCAGCACCGAAAAAAACACAACACTTGGTAAGCTTCTCATAAGCATCATTTATGCGAAGTTTGGTTTAAATTTATTCAGCAGTTCTCCAGAAAAAGATCTTCTGTTAAATTAAGTTCACAGCTGGTGACACTTGGTCAGCACCTGACAGGTATCATTCATATCATGTTTGATTTAAATCCATTCAGCAGTTCTCTAGAAGATTTTCGTGCGCATTTCCATAGAGTCCAATGCTGATGTTCATGTGTCATATATAATGACGGATCGGCACCTAAGTAAAAATACTTAGTCAGCATCTCATAAGCATTATCAATGCCAAGTATGTGTTAAAGCAATTCAGTGGTTCTCAAAAAGAAGTTCTCTGTATGCATTTTACCATTTGGTCCAATGTTAAAATTTAGTTCCCAGCTGGCGGCCATGTTGGATGACGGATCGGCACTTAAGTAGTAACGCTTGGTCAGCACCTCATAAGCATCATTCATGCCAAGTGTGGTTCAAATCCATTCATTTGTTCTCAAGAAGAAGTTCTTTGTATGCATTATCCGATAGGGTCCAATGTTGAAATTAAGATTCCGGCACCAAAGTGGGAACACTTGGTCAGTACCTCATCAGCATCATTAATGCCAAGTTTGGTTCAAATCCATTTGGTGGTTCTCAAGAGGAAGTTCTTTGTATGAATTTTCCCATTAGGTCAAATAGTAAACTAAGCTCCCCGCTGGCGGCCATCTTGGAAGAGGTCAGAAAACTTGAACGTGTTAAATAAAATATAGTCCTAATATGCTGAACATTTTTGCAATTTTAACTTGACCTCTATCTCAAAGCATTTTTGAAATATAGGACAAAAAGTAAAAAATCACGAAAAATTTGACCAATAAAGGGCCACAACTCATATATAGGTACTTGGATTTTCTTCAAAATTTCCATGTGGGTAGATCTTAACATGCTGAACATTTTTGCAATTTAAATTTAACCTCAATCTGTTATAGTTTTTTAATACAAAATGAAAAACATCAAAATTTTGAAAATTTTACATAAAAAGGGCAATTACTCTTAGACGGGTCATCAGATTTTCTTCAAAATTTCAGCATGGGTAGATCTTCTCATTCTGATCATTTTTCTCCACGTCAGATTTTTGATATTTGTAACGATTTTGAGTCATTTGCCAAAAACTATAATTTACCCCTATGTTCTATTTTTAGTAACGGCACCCATGCTGTATGACCTAAGACATGCAAAATAATAAATTTGAAACTAGATGCCCTAGTGATGATTCAATTAAAGTTTGGTTCCATTTGACCCAGTGGTTTCAGAGGAGAAGATTTTTGAAAGTGAGCTAACGACGGACGGACGGACGACGGACGCCAAGTGATGGCAATAGCTCACCCTGGCATAGCCAGGTGAGCTAAACATGGGACGGTCTATATTTTGTGACAGAGGTGATATCTGATGTCTCGCAAGCACCTGAAACCTTTTTATGGAGAAGAAGGGAACTTGGGTAAGACTGTACATGATGATGATAACGTCTCTAGTCAATAGAAGACAAATGCAAGTGTAGATACCACTGTAGTCACTTTATCTATGGGTCCTGAAATAAAGCAAAAACACTGATCATTATATTTTATATACTTTATCATTAAGCAAGTAATGTGCGCTAAAGTGCTTCAGCTTGATCACATTACATAATTGTCAAAATAGAAAAAGTATGCTACTTATTAGCAGTGATGTATGCTTTGTATAATGATTATGCTTAAAATGAAGGTAAAACTTTAAAAAAAATGCAGACAACTTGGGATATGTGGTCAAACTTATGGTTATTTGCACAATTAACATTAAGTATGTTAAAATGGGTTGAAAATAATGTTTAACTGTTGTTTACCTGTTTCCAATTTGGAGCCGAGTATAGGACATACAAAAAGACTGATGAGGCATGTCAGGGTAAACCACCCTAGTACGGTGATTAAGGTAGATGGGTTTTTTCCATAGATCTTCTTTATTTTCCAAGAAAAGTTTCCTTATTATATTAGCATTGAGATAAAAGGCTGAAAAAGGGGTCACTGTGCTTGTTTTTAAAATATCTGATATAAAAATAATCAAATATTTCTAATGAGTACATAGGGAAAACAGGTATTTGGTTGTTTTCTTTAAAACTATTCCACATATTTTTTTTCTATTTTACTCATATTTTAGCCCTTTGAACATACTTTCAAAACATATAAAGAAAAATGGAGTTCATCGACTTTGTTTTCATTAAAATTTGACATATGTGAATTTTCATAGTGCTATCTATGTAAAAATATTTTCATCAGATTATCTCCCTTTTTCAAATATCTTCTTCTAAATTATTTAATTATCAAATTACCAAACATCATCCAATTAGATATTTTACGAAAGAATATGGAGTAAATGAACAGGAGACCATAACACATATGTTAATTCCAACTGCAAAAATTTTATTGAGCTGTATGGCCATTTCGGAAATTAATTCCTCATCAGCAGCACTAGAACCAAAATATAGGAAATCCATAATTTCAAAAATGTTTAAAATGCATAAAACCAAACGAAATTCGGATAAACATTAATATCAAATATAGCTAGGGAAAAAACTACGATGGAGGGAGTTAAACCTTAGGTTTTAGAATTTACATAAATTTAGATAAAAGTAATTTAACAAAGTGTATTATCTCATGTACAAGTACACCATATCTAAGATAAATGCATGTAAAATGAAGTCAATGTAGATCCTTCGCGTTTTCTGTCACTCATATAATATTTATTGATGCATTACAAATAAAAATATTTGCATATTTAAAAAACAGATAATACCAAAACAGTATAAATAACAAATTCAAAATGGCGGAAGACTACCGATCTGCCTTGAGTGCATTTACTGTGGATACACATTGTCTTCATCGCCAAATTATCAGATGGAAAATCATATAGAGTAAAACAAAGTAAGACAGTACAGTCAGTCGAGAAGTCAGATAAACTCACAATAGCAATTTTACAATTTTCTGGCTGGAAGAAGAAAGACAACCAACAGTGAAGACTGTTAAGTAAGATGAATTCTGAACAGTGAGAGACAAATTCACACACAAGTATAAGAAACTCAACATATTTAAGGCCAAAATCTGATGAGGAAAATAAACAAAATCTACAAGAAACAACAGCAATAGAATACCGAAGGAGCAAGGGAAGCGTTGACTACATAAATCGAAGTCCAAAGACATGGCAAAAACGCTAACAATAAATAAAACAAAGACATAACAAGGACGTGAGACAGCTACAATGCACGGAAATAAAAAGATAACATTAAGAACTAAGGCACTCATAGTGTGAACTCCCATGAAAACCGGGAGTGACATCAGGTGCTCCGGAAGAGTAAGCATGTCCTGCTCAACTAGCGACACCCGTCACACGATCAGTGAGGTATGTATTGTTTTGAAAGTTCTGATTTGTAGCTGATTGGAATTGCCATTTTCTAACCCTTAGACAAAAGCAATAAAGATCCATGGTACTTGTTACTTCTCTAACCCTCAAACAGTACCAAGGTGAAAATTTGAAAAAGCTGTCGTAAGTCTCTTGAGTATTCAAACATTAACCAGGACAATCCAGTAGCACGAACATCACCAACAGAGAAAAAACTAAAATGTTACAGTAAGATACATTAGACAACACAAAAAACTAAAACCACTGACAGTGTGACTCCCATAAAAATCGAGAGTGACATCGGGTGCTCCGGAAGGGTAAGTATGTCCTGCCCCGCTAGCGGCACCCGTCACACTATCGGTGAGTCAATCAAGGGTTGAGTCAAATCCGGTTATGTCAAATCCGTGAAGACGTGAAATCTAGCTGAAAATGTCCGTTTTCATTTGGGACACAGACACGTCATATCTGTCAATGATGTCATGGTGACGGCCATATAATTTCTGAAGGGTTGAAAGTAACAAAGGCTGAACAAATCCCTGACTAAGCAGCTTTTGGGACAGTGTTTTACTCGTAATTAAAAAGTCACTGCATGCCCGACAGTAACGAATCAACTGTGAAATGTACACTCCATAGGCTGGGGAGGTAGGTATATTGCTAGTTCACAGTTGGGAAGTTAAAATCATCACGTTTGTCATACAGCTTAGATTTCAAACGTCCATTTTCGTCAATGTAAATTAAAAGATATAAATACGAAGCTGAAGTAGGTGTATCAGTCGTCTCTTTAATTTCAAGCTCATTGGGATAGATCTGGTGTAAATATTCCCTGAATTTTGGATTATTAAGAGAAATTACATCGTCTTTGTAGCGGAAGCTGAAATTAAAGAATTGGGCTAAATGTTTTGTTTTTCTTTTGTCTGTGTAAGCCCTTGTAAAAACTTCGCCTCAAACGAAAAAAGGACGAGATCAGCTAAAAGTGGCGCGCAGTTAGTTCCCATGGGAATCCCGATTGTCTGTTGGAAAACACAGCCTCCAAATTAGATAAAAATATTATCTATTAAAAATCCCAACATCCTGTTTACGTCATTCTCAGTGTACTTCTTGTTTGACTCAGTGTGGTTCTTTACAAAATATGTTTTGTCTTTCCCTACTACTAATTACTAAATACCGAAATCACTGTGAATTTACTTTCTGCATATGCGCATTTCGACAACTTATGTCTCTTCAGTGCAGATAAAATCTAAATGTTGGGAAGACCATAAACTCAAAACATGTTTAAAACTGACAGAGAACAAATAACCAATGTGATCTAAATGTAAAGCCAAAATCAGCTAAGGACAGAGCTTTGCATGAGGGAGATGCTCCTTGGTTTTCAACAAAGTTTACAAAAATTTAGATATTGTAAGTTTCCAAAAATAATCGGTTTTCAGGTCAGCACCGAAGTACTGACTACTGGGCTGGTGAATACCCTCGGGGACTTACAGTCCACCAGCAGTGGCATCGACCCAGTGGTAACAAATTACTAAATACCGAAATCACTGTGAATTTACTTTCTGCATATGCGCATTTCGACAA
>MJUU01005993.1:87245-98963 GCA_002080025.1 Modiolus philippinarum | reverse complement strand
AAGAAGATGTGTTGCGTACCAAATTTAGGTCACTGTGATCTTGACTTTGACCTTTGACCTTTATGATAGTAAAACCGTGTCCGAAGCAGAACATTTGTACCGTAGCACCTAGGATTAGCAAACATGGTGTGTGGATGCATCATGGGAAGACGATGTGTCGCGTATCAAATTTAGGTCACTGTGACCTTGACTTTTACCTTTGACCTTTATGATAGTAAAACCGTGTCCGAAGCAGAACTTTTGTACCGTAGCACCTAAGATTAGCAAACATGGTGTGTGGATGCATCATTGGAAGACGATGTGTCGCGTATCAAATTTAGGTCACTGTGACCTTGGCTTTGACCTTTGACCTTTATGATAGTAAATCCTTGCTCATTTTGTGCCGAAAGCTTGGTTTAATCAGGTTTGTATCCACCGAATTATATATTATTTAATGTATTACCCTTTAAATGAAGTACATGTACCAGATATGAACTGATTGGAATAATTTCAGTCCTGACAGGCTCTATTTCTGTTAGATTTACTTTCCAATTACCATGTGGCTGAAGATCAAATTTTAAAATGACATGCCTTGTTACTCAAATGCAGTTGCGGCGGGTATTAGTCTGGCTTTGCCGACAGCTCTAGTTAACTTCTGGTTTTAAATTTATACAGTACTGTTCTTATTCTTTTTATCATATCTATATTTATAAATCTGGCTAAGCTATATCTTGCATTACCAATCCCATCATCCTCTACAAACCTGTTCCCAGTACCACCTATAGCAAATGTTTATAATACTTTTCAACTTCCACAAGGAAACAGAAAAATTAAACTCCGCCCCGTTTTATCAGGACGAAACTGGACGCCATTTTGATTTCGAGAATCTGAAATTCCTATTGGTCAAAAGTCTTCTGCACATGCGTTCTCCTCACTGCGCAAGCGTACTCCTCACTTCCCCCAAGAACTATCTATATAGCTAGGCTATTCCATAGCCTAGCTAATTAGCTGGACTCAAACTAGGGAAGATTAAAATTAGCTCTTTCGATCCCTAAAAACATGGAAATTGTAAGAGTTACGCTAAATCTGTTGACATACTTCTGACAGCTTACATCAAGATGAAGTAAAAGAAAAATTGTCTTTGAAATCTGATTAAAAATAACAATTTACATATTTCAAAAATTGCAATTTCGGTCCCTTTGACCCCTAATAGTTCAGAAACGGTAAGAGATACCCCAAATCTGTCAGTATACTACAGAAAGCTGACAACAAAAGAAATCTAAAGAAAATAATCTAATCGAAATCCGATGAAAAATAAAAAATTTAGATTATCTGCAGTTGGGACCTCGTTTGGCCCCTTATTTCTCCAAAAGGAAACAAGTTATCAAAAATTTAATAGACAAGTGCTAATAATTTTTCATAAGGTATCAGTTAAAAAACTGCGTCAAAATCGGATTAGAAATAAAAAAAAATATAATTTTTGAGAATCGCCCCTTTTGGGTCCCAATTATCTCATGAACGGTACATCCGACATTAAATCCGTTGGCATACCACTGATTGAAAATTTCCTCAGTAATCCAATGAAAGAAACCAAATCAAAATCTGATTTATAATAAAAAATCTACAGCCAAATATGTGAAAACACCCAATTTTTCCCTTTTTGGCCCCCCTTTAAAAAAACGGAAGGGGCCACAATGTCCAAAACCCAGCTACACCTTCCTTTTGTGCAAAGGAATATTGTGATAAAATTTCATAAGGATTGATCAATTTGGACTTAAGTTATTGACCAAAAACAAAAGTTCTACAGACAACGCCGACGACAACGACGACGACAGCGCCATACCATAATACGACCTCAAATTTTTTCGTATAAAAAAGTAAAAAGTTTACATTGAAATATTATTTTTATATATCTTATACAAAAAATGTGTATCTAACAGGAGTAAAATGCTCAGAATGTCAAAATCTGTCAATGTTGAAGAAAATCAAAATATCCATATAGGAATTATCGTCTTTTGTGTTTTATATATTTGTCTCGTACTTCAAATCGATTTAGGATAGACGCTATAGGATCGATTCAATAAATGTGTCCCTAACTGACCTTCATGACCAATCAAATGGAGTGATGTTGTCATGGAATCATTGTTTGATTCTATATACGAATAAGAAAAAAGACAAATGGAGACAACGATGGCAACGATAGGAACGCGGGACAGACCTAGTCCTAAAGTCGGGAATATGACAGTTGTCCTAAAGTCAGGAATATGACAGCTGTCCTAAGTCGGGAATATGACAGCTGTCGGAATTGTGTTTGGGTTGTGTGCTTTATAATTTGGAATTCGTCCAATGGATTTTTATAACTGATCTCTCTCTTCCTAATATGCTTCTGACTTTTGTTGTCACTTTTGTTCAACTGCAATAAAGTCAACTATGTGAAAAGTTATAATTTATGTTCACAATCGAATTTTTGCGACGAATATTCCGTTGGAGTTACCGCTCTTTTAACATCAGTTGAAGTTCTTGTCTCTTTAAGGTTGTAATACACTTGAATTTCAGATTTTATATTGTTTTGTTCATTCAGACTGTTTCGTAATGACAAATACACTAGAGATCCTGTTTAATACTGTTTTAGCCATTTAGGTTATTTTGTAATTAAAACAACGCTGTACTTCTTGTTTTTATTTTGTTCAACTCATTCAGGCTGTTTTGTGTTTACAGATGCACTGGAATTCCTGTTTTTGTACTGTTTTGTATTAACAGATACACTGGAATTCCTGTATTTATTTTTGGTATATACAGATACACTGGAATTCCTGTTTTTTATATTGGTTTGTTTTGTACAGATACACTGAAATCCCGTTTTTATACTGTTATGTATTCACAGATACACTAGAATTCCTGTTTTATGTTATTTTGTATTTACAGATACACTGAATTCCTGTTTTTGTATTGTTTTGTTTTGAACAGATACGCTGAAATTCCTGTTTTTTTTATTGTTTTCTATTTACAGATACACTAGAATTCCTGTTTAACGGTATCTACATATCACTACTACTCATACTGAACACCACACGGTACATCGTGATGAGGAATGTTTGTAACATTCAAAACAGAAACAACAGAGTACAAAGCTCAAAATTCATCAAGATAATCGTCTCCATTATCATTCTGGTATTATCTGGAGTTTACGGTACTGTCACTGTCACAGACATACCGAAGTTATCGTCCAGTATAGTGATATGCATCTTACATGGTATTGTGATAGCTGCTCCATGGTTATCCTTCCTAGTGCTCCATACCGTCATGTTGATCCATACAGGAATTGTCATATACAGAAGGAAAAGGAAGAACGTAGTTACCACGGCTGAAGAAGGAAGAAATCACATGGTAACCAATGCACGAGGCCCAGTTTTAGCAGATAAACTAATTCAACAGGTTGCTACGTCACTAGTATTTCAGACCTTCTTCATTATCGTTCCATTTACGTATACAGCAGTAATGGATCTTGTCAGTGTTTACGGTAATATTGGAGAGGTTTTCGGTAATGTTGGAGGAGGCTTTGATGGTTTTAACTATATTGTAAAATCATTATTGCCAATTTTAAACCCTGTTGGTTTGGGGTTTTTCTTAAAGCAACGACGTGATGATTTCGTTAGCTCTATTGGAGCCGGAAGCATAAATAACTCCCGTCGAACAGCCGTTGTCGAAAATAGTTATTTGATTTCCAATCAAGCTGAACGTGTTCCATGCTTGCAAACTGTTACGCTTCCGGAATCATGCCGGGGTAATGTGCTGCTGTCTGACCAGCCAAAATTATTTGTTGTCAGCAATAACATACTTGCTACTTCCGGTCATAAGATGTATCCTGGGAAGTGGTCTAATGATACCTTCATAGAGAGTGATATTGACATAGAAAGTTTGTCAGGGATCCATGAAATAAGCTCACTTTACTTCAGTTCTTGTTCGAACTCCAGTACAATTGGTGTTAATCATTTCCCCAGACAACCATCTTATGAAGAAACACCGCTGCATTCTCTCATATCAGCACCAACAGACCACATCAGGCCTGTTCATTCTCAAGAATCCGCCGCAACAGCGTCCTCAAACGAGCTGAAATATATTTCCCCCATATATTCACATTTCAGAACAAAGCGGACACCACATCGGAACCGTTCTGATTCCATATCATCCATGCTTTCTGTTGTATCTACTATACAGGACGCCAATACCTACTTCTGATTAGTACAAGTCTAAATTTGAAATTAAAACATGACATGTGTGCATCTTTACAAAGTTTATAGCAACGTTTCAGGAGACACAATTAACAGTTTGTATTTAAATTTCGTTACCAGAACAACAACAATTAAAACTACAAAACAGGCCTTTCCAGTTACCAGTACTATTCTATTTTTATGTCAAAAGTGTCCAAGGAAGGAACTCCTTAATGAGAGAATGCGTGAACCAACATCAGTGCTGTAGGTAGACGTTTTTCCTTCTTTCGAGAACTCTTTCGAGAGCTACTATCTTAAATGTCTCTTTGTGCGATTCCTCTACACATTTTCAACTAAATAGAGTAGAATAAACGTGCCTTGCAATAGTCCGACGGTTCTAAAGCCAAACAATTCGATAGTTCGACGGTTTGAAAACTTATTGCATATACACATGTACTTTGGGTGTAAGCTATCAATAACTATACAGATGCACTCGATTTTTTGTTTTTGTTTGTTTCTTACAAAACAATTATATGTCAGGACTTTCCTTCCACGGATCAAGTCTATAATTAATGTAGCCATTATTTTTGTCATGGGACATCATGATGATAAGTTCTTAAAACAAATTGCACTTTCACAGAAGTAAGGAAGTAGAATATGTGGACCCTTCCCCTCAAATTAGTTAAGTCAACAGCAAATGGTGTTTCCGAATATCATGTGACCGAAACATTAAGTTCAAGTAAAAAGGTTCCACATGGACCGCAAGTAGCCCATTCCATGGCACTGTTGGTCATTTTGACTTGAAATGAGGTCATAGATCAACATACATGTATGAGCCCATAGGGGTCCTATGGAATATGTTCGGAAAACGCCGTATCGGTCGACAATAACTTGATCGATGATCACACGACCCAGTAGTCTTAAAGAAAGATACAGGATCTTTTAAAAAATCCCTCGATTGTTATCTTTTGCAACCACTTAGACTGATCGTTCTCAGTTAATTCGAAATCCTGATTGTTGAATTTCTTTGGGTTTCATCTGTTGTTTGGAAGGGGGACAAATATTTTATAATATCTGCATCTATCCGGAGATCAACTCATCTTCAATTGAAAGGGAGGTAACGCGGCCTTACATCTGCAATTATTCCAGGGAATCATCTCCTGCTCGTGCATGAAACTTTTGTCATATCCAATCTACAGGTTTAATTTATGTGTATTTTTCCACGATTATGTACGTGTTCTCATTTCACTATTGAATGATACGCTTTTGAAATGGTGAGAGGGTCAGGGTATAATGATCGCCAACAATAAGATATATTTTCTGTGATGGGAAGTATTATGGTATACAGGTGTCCGTCCGTCCATCCGTCTGTCTGTCCGTCCGTCTGTCCACACGTCGTACTCTGACTGGAGAATGCTTATATAATTTTTCTTAAAACTTTGCAAGATTGTTGGGTATGACGGAAGAAAGCTCCCTATCGTTTTATTTTGTCGGTGGATTTTCCGTTCCAGAGTTATGGGACTTTGATTATTTCAAAATAGCATGGAATTGCAATTTCCGTTCACATGTCATACTCTAACTAAAGAACGCTTTGATAATTTTTCCTGAAACTTTGCAGGATTGTTGGGTATGATTTAAGAAAGCTCCCTATCGTTTAATTTTATCAGAGGAATTTTCATTTCAGATTTATGGGACTTTGATTATTTCCAAAAAGCATGAAATTGCAATTTCCCTCCACATGTTGTACTTTAACTAGAGAACACTTTGATTAATTTTCTTAAAGCTTTGCAGGAATGCTGAGTACGACAGAAGAAAAAAACCCTTAAGTTTTATTTTGATAGGCAGGGATTTTCCATTCCAGAGTTTTGGAACTTTGAATTTTCCAAAAAATAAGTAATTTTAGTCTTTATTATGGAAAACGTTGATATTTTTTAGTTTTCTGTTTAAGATCAAACATATCATAAATCCATTGTCACGTTTGATTAAACTGAGTTTTAAATTACAAGAATCATTTAATCATTTACGGGCGTATCATGCGCTCTTGGCGCAGCTGTTTATTTTTAATCTGAACAAAATACAAAATTGCTGTACACGTGTTTCAATGAGTATAATCTCTCATCAGCAGCATTTGAATCAAATAATATGTAAAGCTATAATCAGTGGCGGATCCAGACTTTCTGTTAATGGCCCAAAAACATAGTCACATGCCACAAAGTAACAAGGAACTGCACAAAAAAAAAACACAATAAAAATACAAAAGACAAACTTAAACAACGATAGGAACTCGGGACAGCCGGACTTGGTACCGGCACTAGCAAAAGCCAGCGGCAGGGTTAAACCGGTTTATGGATACCCAAACCTCCCCTTTCTCTGTCTCGTTTCTCTATAGTATACTAAATTAAAATAAATAAATAAATTATAAGGGACCGACCATTTATTCTGAAGGGGGGGGGGTATGTTTTTTTTCTGGACGGAAAAATTTTTTCGCGCTTCACGTGTATCAACAAAATATTTTTTTTCAAAATTAACATTATTTTTTGGGGGCAGAAAGCCTCCTGCAGAAATTATTTTTTCATCATTTTGGCAGCCAAAATATTTTTTCCATGTAAAATCAGCTCCAAAATATTTGTTGGAAAAAAAACATAAAAAAACCCTTTCAAGTTAAATGGTCGGTCCCTAATAAAACCCAAAACAGATAGACTACTAACTCAATGACCACAATCTTGAATGAAAAAAAGAGGACAAAACGTAATTTTGAAAGATGGGTCAAGGAGTGCTCGTCGCTAAACTGCCGGCTAGCTCGAGGAGCATAGTCCGCTGGTAAAACACTGTTGCACTACGGAAGAAAATTCAAACTCAAAACTTCCAGATGGGTTTTGTAAAGAGTTATCATACATTTCAGTAGACATCAACAGTATCAGTGAGAAGCCAGTAAAATCCTAAGGTAATTGGATCCCAAAGCTAATTAAATGGACACGTCCAGAATATCCTCCTGTCTATATCCCCTATTGCGTAAGGAATGTAAGTTACGTCCCAGTTTTTCTTGATTTTTAATCAGTTTCTGGCATTTTTTAACAAAAACTCTCTTTTTATATTCCATTTCTTTCTCGTTATACATGTATCTTCCTCCTCCTTGCGACACCTTCAAAGGCATTTGAGAGTCAGCATTCCCTCGGTTGTCCTAGATGATGTGATTCAGTTTGGCATTTGTCATGACTTTCACGACGATATCAGTCCATACCTTGCTTGCTATGACCGATGAAGGGTTTCCTCTGCTCTGTCTTTTATATGAAAAAGAACTTAAGAAATGGGATAAATGTCAAGGGACAACATCCTATCTCTAGAATATAAGTGACCCAAAACTAGGAATCTAGGGTAACAGTATAGTTCCTTACGTCATCTCGCACGCCCTGATTAGTTGTAGCTTTATGAAAGAATGAATTTGAGTTAAATTACATTCTAATTGGTTTATATTCGTTAACTGCCAAGCAACCAGACTTTCCTGATTGGTTCATTTTCGTTAACTGTCCACAAGCAGACGCTCCTGATTGGTTCATAAGAAAAAGAAAGGAAATGGGGTAAATGTCAAGGAGACAACATCCCATATCCAGGTTAAAACGACCCAAAACAAAACATCTAGGGGTCACCATATGGTCTTCAACACAGTGAGGAACCTCACACCATATAGTAAGCCCTAAATGGCCCCGAAAGGTAAAAAAGTGAATAAATCAATGGAAACAAACCACATCCAATAACCCAAATATCAAGAAACTAAAATTTTATAAGAAGACAAGGACAAGCCAACATGACCAACATATTCCTGACTTGGGACAGGTGCAAAAATTGCGGTGGGGTTAAACTCGTTTTCTTGGATCCAAACCCTCCCCCTATGTGTGGTGAATGGCTAAAAATAAATACACAAAAAGACTCACAGTAAAAATCAAACTAGAAAAAAGTCCAACTTATCAAGACGAGTACGATTTTCGAGACGATATTCGTTAACTGCCCACAACCAGACGCTCCTGACTGGTTCCTATTTGTTAACTGCCCACAACCAGACGCTCTATACTTTTTCTTTACCATACGTCTTATATTGACCTCTCCGTCTTCAAATATATAGCCAGTATGATCTCCTTGTACCAATCGAGACTGTCCACATTAGACGATCTGTGAGTTTATACAGGAACATTGTTTGTTGATGACTGTCATTGGTCGGTTAATCTACTGGTTAGATTTATTGCAAACCGACTGGCCAGTGTCACTATCAGCCATGTGCGAATCCACGAGATCATTATTATAGTTAAGCAATATATGCGATTGTTAAAAAAAAATATGATGAATTGATTTTATTAAAGTAATAATAATTTTTATCGGGATCGCATATTATTGTTTAGACTGTAATAATGATCTCATCGTTTCACACTTGGCTGATAGTGAGTGTTGTGTATGTTACAGTACAAATTGGAATCCAGTAGGATCCGGAATCCTCCTTACAGTACAAATTGGATGGGACAAATTAGAATTCGAATTCGAATTTGCACTGGATTTGATCCAGTACAAATTGGAATTCCAATTTCTACTGGGACAAATAAGAATTCTGATTTGTACTCGATTAAATCCAGTATAAATTGGAATTCCAATTTCTCCTAGGAGAAATTTGGATATCTTAATTTATACTAGTAGGATTCTGGATCCTACCAACTAAAATCAATAGAAACGGGTGCTAGAGAAGTAAAATATTTTCAATAATATGTCCCTAGCTTCCACTGTTTTGGTGATCATTTAATTACAGGATTAATTTCGATTAATTTTAATCAACATCTATGGTTTTCCAAATGTTTAGATTTTATCTGCACTGATGAGACATAATTTGTCGAAATGGCCATACGCAGAATGTAAATTTACAGTAAGTTCGGTATTTAGTTATTCGAAAGAATAGTATTAACTGTCTAATTGTATAAAATATATACGGGTAGATGTTTTGCTTCAAACTCTTAAACCTTTGAGCACAGTTCAAACTTTTGATCACTAGTTTTTAAAAGTTAATTGTAAATATTGAAGAACACATGGAGGTATTTTACCAAAAAATATTGGAATATGAATTTATTTGACTAAATATGGCATACTTAAAAACTACTATTCTGATACCTATCTTGTTGATATGAAAAGTTTTTGTTTCCCTGAATCCTGTTACTAAACCTGAAATTTCACACATTGTCATGTTAAAAAAAGATTAAATCCAGTACAAACTGGAATTCTAATTTTTCCTGGTAGAAATTAGAATTCCAATATGTACTGAATTAATTCCAGTACAAATTGGAATTCTAATTTGTCCCAGTAGAAATTAGAATTCCAATTTGTACTAGGAGGATTCTGTATCCTACTGTATTCCAATTTGTTCTGACTGTAACATGTACATTTTCAATCTTCAATGTTGTTTGATACCATTCACAGTTCCCAAGGTGTTTGTGTTTGTCTTTTTTACCATACCATTGAATTTATAATAAAAACGGACTAAAGTTACAAAATATAATAGGCTGAATGTTTTGAAATAGTCTGAGTACAAGAAACTCTTTAATTCGTTTTGCTCCCGGAAACTCATTCGTCTTAACGTTTCAATAATTTAAGGCGAAAGATATTCCTTCACTGAAATAATTTTTATCTTTAACACTTATCTTATGTAGTTGTGTCTGAAATACGATAAAATGTTTCGGAACTTTTTTAATTCTTGTTGATAATTATTTACCAGTTACTCTTGAGTTGCTCACAAAAAACTCAAGACTGTGACGATGTATTCATGTCTCTATTCGTTGGTGGTAATGGTAGTATGGTATTGCTAGTAAGTGGTGAAGTGGTGGATGCTAGGCTATTTTTACTAATGTTTGCGTGATGGTTGAAGCTTATGTGAAATATTGAGTCAAGTAAAAAAAACATACGAGACTGGCAAAGACTACTTTATCGTCGGTGTAATCAGACTATCGAATCATAGGACTATCGAACTGTCGGACTATCGATCTGTCGGACTGATTAAAGTAAGTTAGAACCGAGCCGTCAGTCTAAAACAAACAATCAAGGACAATGGAAACATCGGAATAACAAAGAAACAAAGACATAACATGAGCACGGCACAGAAAGGAAAAATGAACACAACCACATATACTAACATTATGTACGAAAGGCACACGTATTGTTTTCACTGTAAATTTCTTTCTCCCAGTTTTTTCTTTCTTTCTTTTTTTTTTTTGGGGGGGGGGGGTATATATATTCTTTTCACTTTCACTTGCAAAAATATCATGTAAAACAGAATCAACATCTGAATTCACTGTATATACAATTATAAAAAAGAAAGGAAATGGGGTAAATGTCAGGGAGACAACGTTAACACCCAATTGTTAATTCTGAGATCCGTTCGATGGTCCGACGGTTCTTTTGTTCATTAAGTGTTTAGTCCTAAAGTTTTGTTTTACTCTTGTCGAGGAATTCTTAGATCCGTTCGATGGTCCGACGAATCTTTTGTTCATTAAGCGTTTTGTCCTAAAGTTTAGTTTTACTCTTGGCGAGGGTCAAAATTAATATTGAATATTAAGCAAATTCAAAATACAAGTAAATAATAAAAAAGCAAACAATCAGAATAGAAACATCTAAAAAATGACCAAAAATATCAATCACACGCCACAATCTGCGAGAGAACTAAAAAAAAAAACTAAACGAAAAAACGCAAATGACAACTCTCGACAGCCGGACAAAGTAACATGCACTCCGGTGAGCTCTTTACCGACTGTGGCAAAAAATAATGTACAAACATGAAATTAAAATAAAATGTTGTTCTCTCTAAAATACAAATATAGGTTCTGATCTCCCCCATAAAAAGTTACATGCACTCCAGCGAGCTCTTGACCGACTTTGACAGAAAATAATGTACAAACATGAAATTAAAATAAAATGTTGTTCTCTCTAAAAAAATACAAATATAGGTTCCGATCTCCCCCAGACAAAGTAATATGCGCTCTGGTGAGCTCTTGACCGACTGTGACAAAAAATGTACAAACATGAACTTAGAATAAAATGTTGTTCTCTCTAAATAACAAATATAGGTTCTGATCTCCCCCAGACTCCGGTGAGCCCTTGACCGACTGTGACAAAAAATAATGTACAAACATGAAATTAAAATAAAATTTTGTTCTCTCTAAAATACAAATATAGGTTCCGATCTCCCCCACACAAAGTAACATGCACTGTGAGCCCTTGAACGACTGTGACTAAAAATGATGTACAAACATGAAATTAAAATAAAATGTTGTATTCTCTAAAATACAAATATAGGTTCTGATCTCCCCCTTTAAAAGTAACATGCACTCCGGTGAGGTCTTTACCGACTTTGACAGAAAATAATGTACAAACATGAAATAAAAATAAAATGTTGTTCTCTCTAAAATACAAATATAGATCGGAACAAAATACAAATATAGGTTCTGATCTACCCCAGACAAAGTAACATGCACTCCGGTGAGCTCTTGACCGACTGTGA
>MJUU01005993.1:63275-75995 GCA_002080025.1 Modiolus philippinarum | reverse complement strand
TTGTTCCTTCGGTATTCTACTGCCGTTGTTTTGAACTGAGGAGAGGAGACTCTTAATTAATATCTACTGCTCTAAATACAAAAAATACCGATGTTGCATAAAAAACAGTAAATTTCGTTATGCTGTACACGTGTTTTAAGGAGTTACCTCTCATCAGCAGCATTTATATCAAATAATATGGAAAGCCATAATCCAAAAGTTGTCACAAAAGAAGTACTCATTACCAAAAAAAGTCGAAATAGGTAGCCAAATCCAGTACCAAGGACGTCTACCGAGTGCCATACACGGAAAGAAGCCTCAGTATTTTTAAGTGGTTATACTTTTGATAAAAACAGTAAATTTCTATAATACGCAAGGTAAAATTTTCATGTCAGACAAGTCTAACTATCGGGCTTGTGAATATCCTCGGGAACCGAACCTCTGGTCCACCAGCAATGGCATCGACCCAATGGTTCAAAATACAAAACATACCGATGTTGCATAAAAAACAGTAAATTTCGTTATGCTGTACACGTGTTTCAAGGAGTCACCTCTCATCAGCAGCATTAATATCAAATAATATGGAAAGCCATAATCCAAAAGTTGTCACAAAAGAAGTACTCATTACCAAAAAAGTCGATATAGGTAGCCTAATCCAGTACCAAGGACATCAACCGAGTGCCATACACGGAATGAAGCCTCAGTATTTTTAAGTGGTTAGAATTTTGATAAAAACAGTAAATTTTAATTGAATATTACATATATTACATATGCTACATTAGAATGTTTAATTTGTGCTACTAGTATATGTATTTGTCTCTTATTGTGCATTGTTCATTGTAATTGCTATAACCCTAATGGGTTTATGTCTGTCTTTGGCAAATAGAGTTCAATATTTGCCAAAGCAGAATTCAACAAAACAAAGATATAATACTTTGTGCATTTTATTATGCAAGCGAAATCTTTAGTTGGCCAAATCGAAAATGTAAATCTCATCCATTAGTAATTTCTCATTAAATTATTATATCTCATTATGTGCATGACCAGTTAAATTATTTGATTTGATAAAAACCTTTTTTGCACAACATAATTTTCATAATAGTTGCATTAGTACCAAGTAATATAATTTAAGTTTTTTGTTTCAAAAGTTTTGAAATTGAAGAAATACTTAAGATGTAGAGCCTTTCCTATATATTGATTGGTGAATGTAAAAAATTGACTATTTATTGGTTATAGTATCGTTCAGTTTTAAATCACGAGGAAAAGGCCGATTCTTCATGCTGTGGTTTATATACCGAGGAAAAGGCCGAATTCTTCATGCTGTGGTTTATATACCGAGGAAAAGGCCGAATTCTTCATGCTGTGGTTCATATCCCGAGGAAAAGGCCGAATTCTTCATGCTGTGATTTATTTCCCGAGGAAAGGCCAAATTCTTCATGCTGTGGTTTATATTACGATGAAAAGGCCAAATTCTTCATGCTGTGGTATATTTCCCGAGGGAAAAGCCGAATTTTTTATGCTGTGATTTATTTCCCGAGGAAAGGCCAAATTCTTCATGTTGTGGTTTAGTTCTTATAGTCGGGTAAATTTATCGACTAATTTGAACTTTAATGCACCCATGTGATGTTCTCGATAATATCACATCCTAAAACTCTATGTCGGTTGGTCTTTGATTTCAGACGCATGTAATTTATTTTTCAAGACCTGTATAAGCATATTTACATGCTTATCCTGAGGATAAAATAAGATTTCCAAGTTTGTCGCTGTTTTTAGACGTTATATATGAATTTTTTACATGACTAGTATTTTCTTCATCAAGAATATCCTTGGAGCTTATTCCGCCTCTTAGCTGAGTTTTGGGAATTATCGATTGACAAAAAACGTCAACACTTCCTGCCCATCTTTTGGATGACATCAAAAGACTTCTCAGTGTCTGTTTTGGCTTGTGTATTCTCACTTGTTATTTATTTTATTTCATTTCATAGAGTAGAGTAGAGTAGACATTCAATATGAATCTCCAGTCTTGTACACCCTTCCGATGAAGTAATATTTCGGCAGCGGTTTTCCAATTTTCAGATTCGAGTTGCACTGACGAGATGTTAATTCAACGAAATGAGGCCTTATATGCAACAGTGAAATTTAAATGTAGTGTTGCGTGTCACTCAAATTGTAATGGTCAAATTCCTCAGTGGAGAGATGGTCTCGATAATATCACATCCTAAAACTCTAAGTCTTCAGACGTATATATATATATATATATGTCCGTGTAAACCCCTATTGAGTAGGTGTTTTTTTAGTTCTTGTAAACGGTGGTTTTTCAGGTGTTCTTCCGAACATATTGTTGACTCGTATGGCCTGGCTATAAGGGATACTGCGAGAACAATGTTTGGGGTGAGTGACAGCTTTTTGGAGATAAAAATTGATGCTTGTCGGTTTTCTTCGTATGGAGATCGGTTTTGATGTTGCCGTTGACAATGGTTGTAGTTGTGTCGAGAAAGCTGGTCTTCTTTGTTGAGGACTCAAATGTAAATTTGATGGAGTGATGAAAATTGTTACAATATTGAAAAAAAAATGGTCCAGTTGTTCCTTTGTTCCATTCCATTTGATGTCAATATCGTCAATGAAACGCAACCAAGACATTGGTTTGAATGGAGCTGTAGACAAGATATGTTGTTCAAGGTTTCCCATGAAAATGTTTGCATATGATGGTGCCATTTTGGTTCCCATACTTCTTACGTTAACTTGCAAATAATGTTTCTCGTTGAATACAAAATTGTTGTTCTCCAGAACAAGAGTGAGTAATTTAACAAGACACTCTGTTGGAGGATTTTTATCTTGTCTAGAGTTCCATGCTTTTTCACAGGCTTGTATGCCTGCATCCTTTGGAATATTAGTATATAAAGACGATACATCCATAGTATCCAAAATGGTGTTTTCTGGAAAGGGGATCAAGTTGTTAATTTTCCCCGAGATAATCCGTAGTGTCCTGTAGATGTGAAGGGAGTTTGTGTACAAGCGGTCGTAGGTGAAAATCAACAAACTCAGAAATTTTTTCAGTGGGGTGACCGTTAGCTGATACAATTGGTCTACCAGTAATACCTTCCTTGTGAAGTTTAGGGAGTAGGTAAAATCTACCGCGTGTAAATTTCTCTGGAAGCAAAAATTGATAGGTGTCATCATCAATATGTCCATTTTCATTCATATCTGCCAAGGTAGTTCTTATTTCTTCGGCAATAGATTCTGTTGGGTCGGATTCTAGTTCTTTATAGAACTGAGTATTAGACAACTGTCTTCTACCCTCCTCTATGAAGTCGTCTTCGTTCATGACAACTACAGCACTGCCTTTGTCAGCAGGTTTAAAAAAAGTTTTTGTTGGTTTGATTACACTAACAATGAAAATTGACACAAAGATATGTGACCAAATGAAATTCAGCAGTAACAAAAACTAAAAAAGAATTTTTTTCTAGCGGAACATATGTTAACATCTTTTTATTATTTATTTATTTATTTATTTTCTACTTTATATTACATCGTTAGCTTTTCTATGTCACAAAGAACGGAAATATCTTTGTGTCAATTTTCATTGTTAGTGTAATCAAACCAACAAAAACTTTTTCATCGCACATGCAAACACGTGCGTAGAGAATTAATCAGCCTGACGAAGCCTGCGGAAAGGCGAAAATTTGCTGTAAATTTAACATCAATTTACGTTTTAGTGTTGTTATAATTATTTTACGCAGACACTTATATTATTCCCATTCTTATTTAATTGTATCAGCCTTCTGTTGGCAGATCCGACACTCAAATAAAACAAGGTTGTTTAGGTTGCTATTTTTAGACAACTATATATACGTTTTTATTCGGTTTTCCAATTGTTTTGATATAATCTGCACTGATGAGACATATTGTTGTCGAAATGGCCATATGCAGAAGTTAGATTAACTGCAATTTTGGGTTCTTGATTGAAAAAAAAAATACAATGAAATCAATCATTTTGGCTTGAACCATTTTTCATCTTTTTTTATTAATTCAGATTCAGAGTCTTGGTCTTTTAATATTAAATATTAAATCTTTGTTGATTCCAGTGGGTTTCGAACCCTTTTGTCAAGGTTCTACGGGTTAAGAGTCTGGTACGCTACCACTGGACTACCACGGACATGTTCAAATATCGGTTAATTAATATACTTCAGTCTCGTATTTCGTGTCAAAATAAATTTGTAGTTCATTCTATTTTACATCCCTTTGGACTCACACAGAGATGGCGGGGGCAGTGTAATCTGTCTGTAATATCTGTGCATTCGAAGAACAGCCAAATCCCTTGGTGGGGAGGCAATCTTGATATTCATGTCTCTAATTCTAAACCCGTTGGGTTCCTACCACAGACCGTTATATTTAAATTTATACATATATATATATTGCTGAGTAGACGTTTTATTTAAAAATAATATTCAATCAATCAATCAATCAATCAATCAATCAATTCAATTGGTCATTGTATCAAATTAAAAAAGAAACAACACTTCGCTTGATTAAATTAAAAGACATTTTGTATTTCTGAAAGCAAAACAAAAATATCAGGTTCGTCCCTAACGGGTTCACCTGCTATTTTGCTGAAATATATGTAATATCGGACATTTCGTTAATGATACAGACCTTATCACCGTCAGTATCAAGCAAACCCGTTAGGGAGAACTTGATGCGATGCGCTGAAATGAAGTCCGTACCAAAAACAAAATGTAAAATATATTTTTCGGTGATTTACAAAACGACAAATAAAACTTTCTAATAATTAAGAAATTCATAGAATTCAAAAATAAAAGTTATATGTACTATATTCCTACATATCTTTGTCGTTCAGGCATTATTTTGTATATATTGTATGTAGATGATAATCATGTACACATACTTTCCGATGTACTTATGTTTTAGATTTATTGTTCTTACTTAATGATTGTCGTATTCAAATATGGAATAATCTAATCTTTATGTAACAATGGAATATTTTGGTGGTCAAATTAAATATCTCAAACAACATGCCTTAAATTTTAGACATAGTATATGATAATCAGTCAACTCTGTTCTTTTGTGTAAACTTATATAAAAGTCAAAATATCCAAGGTATGTAAGAGAAGAGTATTTGATTTTAATCTGTACTTTATGTTATGGAGTATAGTGTTTGGAGAATTTTACGCTGGAAAATGTAAAGAAAATTTGGCATAAATAGCATTTCTACTTTTCATATGTTATATTTCCTTTGAGGTTTTTCACATGATAGTTTTTTATACCTTTGAGGTTTTGTATTGCTATATATTGACGAGAAATGCTGCAACCTGTTAAATGCATTTTAAAATTAGGGTTTGAAGATATTTTCTTCTTTTAACAATCACTATAGGAAAAAAATTTGTGGTCCTGAAAATAATTTGTTTATGATAAGAAAATCAATTCGTATATCAATGTTTATTTAAACTTGAAAAACTATTGAAATACGCGTAAATCGTGATTAAAACAAAAAGGATTACAAGATGTTTTAACCCCTATAACATAAAAAACAAGTCAAATAAAAAAAAATATGTCAGTTACATATGAAATAAATTACAAAAGCGTGATTTAAGATAAAAACAACACAATTGTCAACAAACCGTATTAGGCAAGGAGATCCGTTGTCACCTTGCATTTGTCATAGGAAGACATTAATAATTATGACGTTTTGACCGAGACTGGACACATGTTGTAATATTTTTTGCACATTCCTTTCATTGACTGAGCTTAAACTGAATCATAGCTTGTTTCGTCACGAATGACAACATAATTACATCCATCATTGTCAAACATTATATTTGATATTAGTGTATGTTTCATATTAACAAAGAGATTTACAACAATATGGTCGTTCTAAAAATACTCGGACTAAATTTGATTCTTTTTAGTTATGTAGCATTTGGAATTTTAAATGATGATTTTGTAGAAAATGCACGAGATCCATTTCATGAAATTTTGGATGATTTCAAAATCCAAACTGACAGTATTGCATTAGGGGATTTGGATGATATTCTTGAAAAGTTGTTTGGAAAGCTACACTGCATTGGTCATAATCTTATTCCGCAACATGCTTGTAAAAGTTCAGTGGTAAGTAAGAATCTGTCTATTTTTATATATGAAAAATTAAGAGAAAAAAAACAAATGTAAATTTCAGGAAATAAACGTGAAAATAAAGGGAAGAAAGTACATTGTACACATTTGCTTTTATTTTTTATTACTAATAATAACCTTCAGTAAACCTTGACATTGATTATAGCTTGTCATTTATTGCTGTAGTCGGAATGAAACTAAAGAAGTTGATATATAAACATAAGAAACGGGAATAAAGAAAATAAATTCAATTCAATATTTTATTCAAGTCTCTCAGCTTTCAATAACAATACATACAAATAAAACAATCATACAACAATATATGAGAGACTATCATAAAAGTATTAAACACGTACATAAAAAAAAATCTTCATTGTAATTACATAATATACACGAGTAAATCAAAATTATTGACAACGTGAAATATTTCCTCTTTCATCTAAAATTTAAAGGCAGGTTTTGGCATATGTCCTTGTCATATTAAAACACCAATTTTTTTATTTGAATATCATAAAAAGACAAAAATTGTTCATTAAAATCACAAGTAGTGTTCAGTAAGTAACATTTAAAAGTATCATATAGGAACAAGGTACGAAAGCATGAGCTTCATCCTCATAAATACAACATATACACACTCGTTCATTTAATCTTTTGTAATAAAAATCTATGTGATTTTTGATTTTTGGAATTCCCACTTTAATAATTTTTGTTCGGTATTCGTTTGCCGATGAATAATTATGAACAAATATTAAAAAGCTACCAAAAATTGTATATACCCTGACAAATGTCATTGATACATGTATATTAGCAGCCAAACTACAATGTTGTACCGAACCTAAGCCCATAACATTAAACATGAATATATAGAGTTCAAATAAAGAGACATTTTATCTTGTATCCTTAAACTTGAAAAAAGATGTTTACAGTTAATAAAAAAAAACAATTAAGTATGTTTTACAAGTATTATAGGCTGTTACCGGAAATGTATTATGTATGTATGTATGTATGTATGTATGTATGTATGCTGCCGGTAACGAAATAATAATATTAGACACTGGTCTAGAACACCAAGCCAGTACCGACTTTGACAACCAATCAAATAATTTGTAACTGAAATAGCAGATAATTTGGAATAAAATGGAAATAAAAAAAACTGGTGTTAAAACAGAAAACATTTTGCACAAGAATGCCCCAAACAAGCGAATGCTTGACCTTTGACTCCCTTCATATACCAGTTTTGACAAGTATTTCGGTTCATGGACTTCAAAATGTTTTGATTTGATCTGCACTGAAAAGACATAAGTTGTCGAAATGCGCATACTTATGTAGAAACAAAAATTACAGTAACTTCCGTGTTTTGATATTTATTACCACTTGGTCGATGTCTGGTGGACTGTAAGTCACCGGCCCAGTAACCAATACTTCGGTGCTGGCCCGAAAACTGATTTTATTTGGAAACTTGCAATATCAAGATTTTAGAAAATTTTGTTTTAAACTAATAGGGAGTATCTCCCTCTTGCATAGCTCTGTCCTTAGCAGATTTTGCATTTATATTTAGATGTTATTGGTTATTTGTTCTCTATCAGTTTTACGCGTATTTCAGTTTATGGAATTCCAAATGTTTTGATTTTATCTGCACTGAAGAGACATAAGTTGTCGAAATGCGCATATGCAGACACAAAAATTACAGTAACTTCTGTATTTTGATATTCAAATGACTGATTATATATATATATATATATGTGTAAATAATTAACAGTATACCGAAGCTACTGTAAATTTATTGTCATTGGGTACATGTTTTTCTTTCTCTGTATGTATTGTAAATTATCCTTGGGTAATTATCTTGTTTTCAATCCTTGCTTAGCCCTATCTGCGCGTATATTAACGTTTATAAAAATCCGTTATAGACCTTAAGCAAAACAATATGTCTGCCATTATCGTAGCCTTTGTTAATACAATAATTTCAAAATATAATTTGCATGATTTAAAGGTATTGAATTAAATATGAAAATGTTTCTTTGTCTGAAAGTTAGATTTTACCCAATCCACTTTAGGTTTTAAAAAATAATGCAATATTTTTTTTTATAATTCTCGCCGAGGCATTACCAACTAAATTTATCTAGAAATGACAGTTAGAATAAAAAAAGAGGATATTAGGGACAAATTTCCGAAATATGTCATCTGTATATAACACTAATATAAATGTCACACCACTTTGACATAACCCCAAGGTTTGTTTTTTACATGTCCTAGGATAAACTGTTCTTTGTCGCTTATAACAAAGGTTGTCTTTGTAATAGAGTCGTTATAGACATAACCAGGCTGTCCTTTCTACTCTATGTTTTTATTTGGTTCTTAATCAGACTGCACAAACAATTTGAAACAAAAGTTATGTCTAAGTCTCAATGAAGGTGCATTTACTAGGGGGTTAAAAAATAATACTACTGCTAGGACACATATCTGTGTCAATTGTACTTACATTGAATTGATGTGCCTTATATACAGTGTGCATCGACTCAAATAAGGCACATAATCATGTCGCATATATACATATCAAATGCCCTTGATGTAAATTAGAAACTGCTAGCGTAGCACCTCCTGTGCCCCTGTAATTACTGTATAATTTTCCAAATGTTTTGATTTTATCAGCACTGTTAAGAGACGTAAGTTGTCGAAAAGTGCATATGTAGAAACTTCGGTATTTTGTTATTTTTTACCACTGGACCCCTGGTTGTGGACTGTAAGAACCGAAGGGTATTCACCAACCCAGTTGTAAGCACTTCGATGCTTACCCGAAAACCGATTTTATTTAAAAACTTGCAATATTTGAATTTAAGAAAATTTTGTTAAAACCTAAGGAGTATCTTCCACATGCATAGCTCTGTCCTAAGATTATTTTTGCTTTCTTTTTAGACCCAATAGTTTGTTCTATATCAGTCTGTCCGCATATTTCGGTTTTGAATTTCAAAATGTTTTGATTCGATCTGCACTGATGAGACATAGGTTGTCAAAATGCAAATATATAGCACACCAAAGCCACAAAAATGAGATAATAAAGCATTATCTGAGGTAAAAATGATTATAATGTTTTAAGTCAATACACAATGATCAGAATAACACAGAAATTAAACTGAACAGCAGGAATGGTGTGTTTCTTTTACTGTTCAGTATATTTATCCGCGTCATTCTGATCATTGTGTTTTGGCTTAACAATAGGGTCAGTTTTACGCGGAGAATTACATCCGAGTTTAGCTGATCGCTATGAAGGGTGTGTTCACGGTGAGCAGGACAACTCAGTTTAATAAAACTGGCTGAAGTATACGAGTATACATTTAAATTTGCATTTGGTACATAGTTGAAGAAAATTCCTGGAAATGATATATATTACTTGAAAATTCATATTATGAAAATCCCGGAAAAGATGTTTACAAATTCCCGGAAATAAAAATCTTCGCATGTTTTAATGTTTTATAGTTTGTTTTCTAATCTCGTTTTAGATTCATTTTAGTCGTTAATCCATATCAAAAATAGTCTGTGTTAATTGTAAAAGGTTATTCAATGAATACTGTATCATGTATAAATAATTCTAAAATGATTCTGTATTTCTAAGTACATGTATATATTAAGATAAGTGGTGAATGAAAGGATATGGAATGAAAGTACATGATCGTGTACACATCCATTGTATTACCTACGAATTCGATTTGATATCATTTAATTTGAAATTTTGCACCTAATTGTTTTACATCCTTTTGTAAGTACGGATCCCAATCGGTACATGAGTAGTCCAAGATGGAACGAACTAACAAAATATAATCAGTCTTTTTAAACGAGATGTTACTATATGCTTAAGGTTTCTTCACACAAAGCCGAGAATACTATTAGTTCAGTTACAGATCTTATCCCTTAAAGTCTTTACTAATTATAACACCAAGATAAAGGTTTTCTTTAACTTGTTCTAGTGTATGATCTTTCTACAGGGAGTAACATGTAACATACTATTGATATATAATTGTACAGCTATACATTATTTCTAAATGTCAAAAGTTTATTTAATTCCTATATTACATGTGTATCTCTGATTTTCAGGAGGGGGGGGGGGGGGGCTTGGGTGAATTTGTAAATATTTGAAGAAAAAAATTATTGTTGCAAATGTAGATAAATAATATGACGTGAATTTGTGAAAATAAATAATTTATTCGATTATCTCATGAAAATAAATAATTTTCTAGGCAAAATCGACGAAGCACCCCCTTTGAAAATTAAATGGATGTCCCCTTATGGCATGTTCAAAATAACAGTAATTAAAGCAGCAAGTCAGGGCGAAACCAATGGTGTTTTCTTTTACTTTTCTGGAAAAAAAATCCAGACTTTTGTCAAAAATTGACGACCAAAAGTGTAAGAAGTTGTCAGGGATACTTTTTAACACAAAGAGGACTTGGTTAAGCGACTGAATAAGGACACATAAGTGACCGTGATTTGGATACAGACAGACAGATCAGATTCTGGACAAGTGACAGACTTTTGAACACAGACAGTTTTTGCCTTTGGCTAACAAACAGACATTTGAAAAGTGACAATGCCTGTGGGAATCAAAACTCATTAAACTTCAGATTTTTAAAGCCCATTTAAATATCTCTATAATTGTAATTTGAATATAAAATGAAAGAATTAAGACTTTGGGTAAATATGTAAAGAGAGCTCAAAGTATATGCAGTATTACAACATGATATATGAACAAACAAACTCAATGACGGGAAAGTTTTGTGTCGATAAAATAATAAGTGAAAAAATGTGTAAAAAAAACTGAAACTATTAAACAGAAAAAAGGGAAACGAAAAAAAAATATGTAAAAAGTGTATAAAGTTTATAAAGCACAAAGTTGACCTGTCATAGGAAAAGCATTTTTTGTTACATGTATTTTTCGGCAGTAAAGTATTACCTCATTTTTACCAATATCTACATTGACTTGTAAAATACTATAGTGAGTAAAATGTTTTGCCAGAAAACATACGTTAGCTTACATCAACATTGAAGTCAGATATATAGGTTATTGTTTATGTGTTTGCATAAAGTCTGTGTATTCTCAGATGTATATAATTTTTACAGTGCATACGGAGTAATGATGTTTTTAAAGCTCTTGGTATACTCGATGGAGAAGACTTGCTAGAAGATAACTTCGGAAAACTGTCCACGATTCTGACATACTACGTATTGAACGCAAACTCCTTCTGCAACCAAAATGTCAGTATTAATCCGGACATTCACTTTTACCAGGACCGTTTATTTGCCAGACTAAGTAATTCACAGAGAAACATACGAGTTAACGCCCTTCAATCAGTTCTGGATGATATTGATGATCTCTATGAATCAGACGAAGAACATGAAGATGATGATCATTCAAAAATGATTGATGATCATTCAGAAATGATCGATGATCATCAGCATAATGGTGACGATCATAATGACGACGATCATCACTTTCCGACAACCGATGATCATGATCATACCGACAGCGATGAAGGAAGGACGATGCACACGACTGGTACCGACGATAGTCATGGAACGGATGATAACTCGGAGGACCATGATGACAGTGACAGTAAGCAAGGAAGTCACAGTGATGATCACAGCGACGAAGACGACGAAGGTCATTCAGAGGTCAAAGTAATGAGAGATAAGGTGAGTACTATTTCAGTACTTAAATGTGTCAATCATTCATAAATATGTTTGTATCCATCTGGTATTTTAAGTGTTTTAAATCAAATTAATAAATTTCCAAATGAATACTGAAATCATAAATTCAGAATACATGGCAATATAAGGATTACATACAGACAGAGAGGCGAAACAAATACAAAATGAACATAATATAACGCATAAAAAAATAAAGCCCCTGACCACACTGTGAACCCCTTAAAACAGAAGAGTCATAAGGTGCTCCGGAAAGGTAAGCTAGTGATAACTGTTACAATGTAAGTGAAAAGTTCGATGAAATGTCAAATTCGGTATGTGTCAATGCAGAAATGAGGGACCGACCATTTAACTTGAAAAAGGGGGGGCTATGGTTTTTTTTTCTAAAAAAATAATCTGGAGCCGATTTTATGTGAAAAAAAAAATATTTTGGCTGCCAAAAAAAAATTTTTGTCGGAGGCTTTCTGCCAAAAAAATATTGTTAATTTTGAAAAAAATTAATTAATTATTTCGCGCGAAGCGGGAAAAAAATTTTCTGTCCAGAAAAAAAACATACAACCCCTTTTCAGGTTAAATGGTCGTTCCCTAAGCGACTGATCATTTTACTTGAAAAAAGGGGGGCTATGGTTTTTATCCAAAAAAATATTTTGATTCTGATTTTAGGAGGCTTTTTGCCCCCCAAAAATAATGCTGATTTCGAAAAAAATATTTTGTTGATACAAGTTAAAAACATAAATAAATCCAGAAAAAAAAACCATAATCCCCCTTCAAGTTAAATAGTCGGTCCCTAAGGGACCGACCATTTAACCTGAAGGGGGGGTTATGGTTTTTTTTTTCTGGACAGAAAATTTTTTTCACGCTTCGCGCGAAAATATTTATTTATTTTTTACACGTGTATCAACAAATTTTTTTTTT
>MJUU01005993.1:17338-39552 GCA_002080025.1 Modiolus philippinarum | reverse complement strand
TTTTAGTCAAGTTAGGACAAAGTCAAACTTCCGCAAAAGTTCCATTATAAATAAAAGAATTTAACGGTATATGCTGAATTGCAACTATTTGCCTATCCGATGATGTACTTATGAAAATAACAAATGTTCGCAACTCGGCTTTCGCACCTTTGGTGCGTTTTCTGATTTTTCTGGATTATTTATCAGTTTTTGACATTTTTAACAACATTTCCATAAAATCGAGGATAAGAAATGCTCTTTGTAATTAGCTGTTTGCGAGTCACGTCATATTTAGGTATCAAATGTTCATATCTTCTATGAAACTTCTTAAAAGTATTTAATAATTTATGAATTCTGTAACCGTGTTGTAAAAGTTTGGATGTGAGAGTAAGGTTACGCTCATTAAAATCATCAAGGGTAGAACAAATACGAGCAAATCGTACAGGTTGAGATATATACACCCCGTAGACTGGAGCTATGGGAACGTCACCGTCAAGAAAGGGGAAATTAGTAATACTTTAATCAAAATCATCCCTTTTATCATAAACTTTAGGTTTTATTTTACCAGAGTCAATGATGATACTTAGATCCGGAAAAGGGCAGAATTTAGAATCACAGTTTGCCTTATTAAGTTTCAGTTGTTGTGGGTAAAAGGTGTCAACATACTAGTAATCTAAAAACTGGGGATTATCAAATGTAAGGATATCGTCAATGTACCTGCTATTATCATTGAAAATAGAAATAAGTTTATCACTATTTGGTACAGTTTCATTTTGTATTTTTTTCATGAAATCCCGTGCGTAACAGAACAGAAAAATATCTGCAATGAGTTTCTATATTTATTGAATTAGTTGTCATTTACAATGTATTCAGCTAGTGAATCTTGAAGCATTGGCTCTAATATATGGCATTGTAGTAGTTATCGTCGAATATATATTTAAAAATGTTTTGTGCAATTTTTCTAGATGTCAAACGGTAATGGTCACCTATCAGAGTCCAAGCACGATTTATACAACAGTAAAACAGATATGGGAAGTTCAGCTCACATGGAAACCGACTATAATTATAATGGTAACGTTTCATTATTTTTCGATGCAACTTTTATGTGTGAAGACATGGTTTGTGTAGGTTGTAATTATATACAAGGCATCAGATTTAACATTTGATAAATAGTGCTAGGGATAATTAATACACTTAATAAATGTAAGACATAAAGAATATGAAAAGATAGCGAAAGCAAAAATCTACAGGAAGTCAAACCAAATAAAAAGGTTAACGGTACTTGGTAAACAAAACGAACCTCTTAGTATTAAAGGTACATTGGTAACAACATACCTTCCTAAAACACATAACCACATGACCAATGGTAACATTGTGGTGATAAAGGAAAAACCAACAAACACTTAAAGGTTAGGTATAAAAAGTGTTTTGCAACGTTAATTTTAAGACACCCAATGTCGAATAATTCGTTGATCACATCTGAAGTATGCAAAATGTAACCAATATTGTCCAAAGATTAACCAATACGAAACAAAAATAAATTTTGAAATCACAGTTAACTCAGCTCACCAAGAAACAATATCGAACAGTCAGTCAACTTTTCATAACATCTGGATTTTCCTTGGGGAATTTTAAGAGTTTTAATTTAGAAATTAAAAATACTTATCATTGATAAAGATGATATGCAAAAACAGAAATGAAATCTTTCAGAGTTTCATTTTTATGCTCGGTTGGCATTAACAAAAGATCATAATCATTAGCATTAGTCCTGTTATATTTAGTCTTTTGCTTTTCAAAATATGTATATAATTTATGTACATAAATAATGAAAGGATATGGAAATTATGACCTCGAGACAAAAACTCTACAAATACCAAGAAATTGAAAAACGCTTTTATTGTTGTTCTCCGTCTTGATATCACCATGGGGCATTTCAGGAATGAGCTTTTCTCATCATTGATTATGACAGTGATTTTGATTGAACGAGATGTTTATTGAAATGTAGTCAATCTTCAATATGCTTAATTATTTAAAAGAAAAAACAATGATGGTTACAGAATAAATTTTATCAACGAGTAAGAAAATAAAAAATACAAATAAAAATAATGAAAAACATATATCACATTTTTAAACATCAAACCTGACGTAAACACGATAGGGAGAGGGCTTATAATAATGTTGTTATAACTTGTGGCCAATCCCTTTGCTTATTCTTTTGAGCAATAAAATATGTTTAATTCAAATTTAATTCAAACACGATAATAAATTACAGATATGTACATAAAGACACATCGTATAGTTGACAGCATCAACACCAAAAGACGACTTAGGTCTGGTTTATAAGAAAAAGCAAAATAAGAATATAAAATATTAAAATCAATCATTTTAAACAAAGTATTTAGATGAAAAGAACACATTTATTTTTTAGGATTGACATCACTAGCTTTAATGGTACTTCTTGGTGACTCAATACACAATTTTGCTGATGGACTGGCAATAGGTGCTGGTTTTTCCAGCAGTATACCTGAAGGATTAGCCATCAGTTTAACAGTATTTTGTCATGAACTGCCCCACGAATTAGGTAAGTTAGTTTCCTAAATGTAAATGGGTTTTGCGGCTGTTCTGTGCTCACCTGGTCCAGTTGACCATTTCAGAAGCCATTTTCGCTCCTCATCTGATCGTCAAATTTTCATCAAAGCTCTTTGTTGAAAGCAATACTGGATGTAGGATTGTTCAACAGGCTGTTTTGTACAAAAAATTGATTCGACTTTAAATTATTGCATCGGACAATTAAAATAAGACGTAAGGTCTTAAACATGACTGTCCATTTGTACCTCATATGATATGTCCAAGTACTATATGGAACATAATTCAACAATAGTACGGAGGAAGTCTTTTATCTGAATATAAGAGTACCAAGTGTGTAGATGAACTCAATAACGATGATGTGTTGAAATATCTGACACAGATTAACATATTTCTCATGTTTAGTTTAATAGCAAGCCAATTAAAAAAAGGAAAAGTGTAAGTAATAAACATCCACACTTGTATTTCTATCTTTATCTGTCAGCCATCATCATCACCCTTTCTTATTTCATTTTAATAATGGGTGTTAGTATACATGCGCTTATTATACCCCTTGCTTTAGCGGGTGGTATATAGTGATCATGGTGTCCGTTTGTTTGTTCATCCGTCCGTCCGTCCGTCCGTTCGTTATTCCGACATCTCCTCCAAGACCACTTGGTAAAATTCAATGAAACTTTCACACAATATTCACAATATTCAGTGCATATTACCATTGTGCATCAGCTATTTAAACATTTATTTTGACCTTTTTAATTATGTTTTCACTTTTGGAATCAAATGGGGGAGCCGGGGGTATGTATTAGTGAGCTTTGATCTCAGTTTTTCTAGTTTTTGCTTTATTTTCGAAGCAGCCAATGTTATGCCACGTTTTGTTAACCAAAAGTCAATTGGTTCTAATTGAGCATTCCTACAAGTATAAACAGATAATTAGACGATACACTCCATGAAAGTCGGGTTCTTCCCATAAACATTTCATTGCCAGGTGTATACTGAACACAATATATTATAACGCAACATTATCAATAAATAATTGAACTTCACAGTATATAGTGAGATAAAACAGGGATAACAGGAACGATGTATAGCTGAAAATAACAACTGCATGATACAATTTGCCAAGGAATTAAACAGAAAAAAACATAGATAAGACAATTAATAAAAGTAAACAACGATAAGAACTCGGCAAAGCTGGACTTTGCACCGGCAGTAGCCACAGCCAGCGGTAGGTTAACCCTGGTTATGGGTACCTACGACTCATCTTTCTGTTTGTTTGCAGATTACAATGTTACAATATCCTATGCTATTTCAAGTGTTTTTGCTTTTCTGTTTAACATTTTAAAGTAAAATTATCATATGTTATTTCAGGGGATTTTGCCATTTTGTTAAAAAGTGGTCTAAGTATAAAAGCAGCAATGATGTTGAATTTCCTGTCAGCCTTAACAGCCTTTATAGGTTTATATGTTGGTCTTGCTGTATCTACGGATGACGTTGTGAGGCAATGGATATTCGCTGTGACAGCTGGGTTATTCTTATACATAGCTTTAGTAGATATGGTATGTATCTTTAAAAGACAATGAATATTTGCTCTAGGAACTTGGTAATTTAGGGGACATTATATGTATCTTTATAAGAAAATGTATATTTGATTTCAGAGCTAGATTAGTTTTAAGCACATGGTTGAAATTAAACAGTGGCTATTTCTTGTTACTACCTGCTTTATTCCCATCTATTGCTTAACGTCGATATGTTTAGTATTGCCATAAAAAACGATTTTTGTTGCCGTCAGGCATAGTTTAAAGTTGGCTTGATTTGAAATGTCATAGCCAATGGATATTTGCGTTTCCATTTGAGGTATTCTTATCCTAGGTTTTAGGAGATATTTTGTATTCTTTAGACTGGGGATGTGTGAATTGCATTAACAATGAAAGGGTATGTAGTAAATGCACATAAGACAAAGTCTCAACAAAACCATAGCAAACCCAGCATCAGAACAACGTTTTTATTGATGTTCTTCATCTTAAATTAGGAAATGAGCTATTATATCTTATAGTTCTTATACATTCTTTGATAAAGGTTTGGTGTAAACATTGCGAATAGTGAAGGTGGTGCGGGGGGGTTTGAAATTGCGCGCCATTCTTGCGCAAGTGACTAAAACTGGAATTCACTATGGGAATGTTGCCGAAACCATTTTCAATGGTGAATGAAAGGATATGGAGTAAGTGCACATGAAACAGTCTCTACAAATACATGGTAAAAACAAGCAAAGGAACAACGCTTTTATTGTTGTTCTTCATCTGGAAGTCACTATTAGGTCTTCAGAAAGGAGCTTTGCTCATTGTTCATACCTCATAGTAAGTTCAAGACGGCCCCTAGCACAGGTTTGAGCGGAACTATAAGCCAACTGTCGAGCAACGCTACACCTACGTCCCCACCTGTCACGGGTGCGGGGTTATCGACAAACATCAGATAAACTGGCAAAGTGCTCCCACAATCACTACCATCTTTCTCCCGACAAAAACACCAGTGTACCAAGCCAGTGGACGATCACAACACACAGACAAACATTGGGCACTCACCAAGTCGAATGCAAGAAAACCGGGCGCAACAAAACAGTGAGACGTGGGATTCCCCAACAGGCGGCAAGAACCACATTTCGAAACCACAAAAATAAATGCCAAAATTTGAAAGTATGTAAAGATGTATGCTCTTTATTTTTCTTAGATATGGTGTACTTGAGATAATATCTTATGTGTACACTTTGTTCAATTTCTATTATCTAAATTTATGTAAATTCTAAAACCTAAGGATTAACTCCCTCAATCCTAGTTTTGTCCTAAGCAATATTTGATATTACTGATTATTCGGATTTCGTTTGATTTTAGGCATTTTATTGTTTTGTGTTTATCGTCATTGTTTTCTGTGTTCTTGCTTTGGCCGTGTCTTTGGACTTCGATTTTTGTAAATTTCACCCTTTTGTTCCTTCGGTATTCTACTGGCGTTGTTTTAAACATTTTTGAGATAATGGATTTCCTTTGTTCGGGTTCTAGTGCTGCTGATGAGGAATAAATTTCCGAAATTGCCATACAGCTCATTAAAATTATTGCAGTTGGAGTAAACATATTTGTTATGGTCTCATGTTCATTTACCCCATATCCTTTCGTAAAATATTGAATACAGGAGTTTATCTTTTATTGCAGTGTGGAGTTGGTAAAACAATTCCCAAAGGTAGGGATGTATGCTCTTTATTTTTCTTAGATATGGTGTACTTGTACATGAGATAATATCTCATGTGTACACTTTGTTCAATTACTATTATCTAAATTTATGTAAATTCTAAAAACTAAGGATTAACCCCCTCAATCGTAGATTGTCCTTAGCAATATTTGATATTACTGATTATACGGATTTCGTTTGGTTTTATGCATTTTAAACATTTTTTTTTGAGATTATGGATTTCCTTTGTTCGGGTTCTAGTGCTGCTGATGAGGAATAAATTTCCGAAATGGCCATACATTTCATTAAAATTATTGCAGTTGGAGTAAAAATATGTGTTATGGTCTCATGTGCATTTACTCCATATCCTTTCGTAAAATATAGTATACCCATATGAGAAATTCTCTGTGGCACAAGTTCACCATAACTGAAATATAAAGAGCATACATCTCTCGCACGGGAAATCGTTTTACGGAATCTACACTGCAGGAGAGTAATGCCTTATAAAAGTTAAATAACTAAATACCGAGGTTACTGCGAATTTACTTTCTGCATATGCACATTTCGACAACTAATTTCTCATCATTGCAGATAAAATCTAAACGTTTGGAAGACCAGAAAATCAAAGATATTTATAAACTGATAGAGAACAAATAACCAATATGATCTAAATGTAAAGGCAAATCAGCTAAGGACAGAGCTTTGCATGCGGGAGATACTCCTTAGTTTTCAACAAAATTTACAAAAATTTGGATATTGTAATGTTTCACATATAATCGGCTTTCTGGTTAGGGTTATACCACTTTTATTGCGTACACATGCAGAATATTAAACCTTTTCAGCAAACTCCTGTTCCATTCAGGGGAGATAATTTGTATAGAAATAATAGGAAAAAATCAGTTTTTTGCGATTTATTCAAAAATAAGTTTGGTGACCTCCAATTTTTTTCACGGAAATTAAAGGACAGTATATAAGCAAATAATTTACCAAATTAAAACCAAATTCTATCTGATGTAACTAAAATAAATTAAATTTTGTTTAAATTCACTAATTTTCCCAGTTATTTCAACCAAAATAGCAGATTTTTACATGACATATTTCATTCTTATATGGCCGGTGACCCCGATTTTTATTTTATTTTTTGTATGTTCTAATAACAAATGTAAATGATGAAGGTATCAGAAAATTCTATCTGACAGATTTTAGTCTCCTGTACCACCTTAAGCATAGTTTTTATTACTTTGGGCTTATTCCCCTACGTGACATTAGTATATGGGTTTTGTGAATGTCATTAGACATTTGATGTTACATTTATATGGGTAAAATAAGATTTTCGACTGTACATTTTGCATCTAGCAAATTGACAGTGTAATTTCATAAAGCGGGTTTGTTGTATTAGTTTATAAAATATGTGTAGAGTGTATTATATTGTTTGTGTATTATGTTCATATTGGTGTCAGATTACTAAGAAATACCATTTTGCAATTTGAACTGCGCATTTTGACATAAAGCAATTTGAATTGTCAAATTTGCAGTATCGTGTTCCTGTTGCACAACATTCTTTTGGATCATTTATTGTTTAAAGTAGTGACTCATCTTTGTAAAGCAGTGATATCATGAAGTTTGACATATTCGTGCTGTTGTTTTCTGTGTGTTGATTAATTAGACAGTGAACATTGTGACTTTTTGATTCTTATAGAAGACAAAAATGATTTTGATTTATATGTAAATATAGAATTGTTTTAAGAAAACACTGCATATTTTCAGTGATCTCCTTTAATACTAACGAGAATTACAGAAACTTCCTAATTTTTTGACTTTGTACTACTTGAGGGTTAGAGAAGTAACACGTACCATATTGTGTTTCCTATGGGTTAGAAAATGATAATAACCGATCATCTACCTAACATATCTTTCAAAGGATAAATGTATCACTGACTGTGTAACGAGTGTATTCTGCGCAAAACAAGTTTGCTCCTCGCAAATGATGTCACTGTTTTTCGAGAGTTCACACTATAAGTGCTCCAGTTTAGTGTTGAATTTGTAGTGTTAGTGTATTTTGTGAGTATGTAGAGTCTTTGGTCTTCTCACTTCTGGTCTGCTTGGTTTTTTTCTTGTCTCTCCACTTTGATGTATGTAATCTTGTGCTTTTTTCCTTTGGTATACTACTGCCATTGAAATGAACCTTTTCATTTATTCGTGGATTCAGAAAGGTATTAAGTGTTTTCGAACCTCCTTTTCTTAAACAGAGAGGTTTCAGAATAAAAGACATAAACAATGACACAAAAGAACTATTCAAAATGACTTACTAGTTAAAAGCAGAAATCGCTTGTTAATTGGACAAATCATTAGAAAATAGAATGTGACAGGAAATTGCTAGCCACTGGGATATGGACACTGGCAGAACACAGCTAGTTTGGATTGGACAAAGCCAGGGTGGACTAGTTAAAAAGATATTAACAAGTGCATAAAATGCCAGAGAATAATAAGACATAGACAGAGAAAAGATTTGAACATAATCAATATGATATAAAAAAAAACAATTTTATGCTAGTTTGAAAGCTTAAACAAGTAGTCAACATGCCCTTGGCATGAACAGTGTAGTTCTATACAATTCGAAATAGGCAATACACGAAATAGGTAGTAAGTATAACACAGACACGGACATTATGGGAGAATCAGGAGAACTCTACGAAACAAGAGCACAAAACTAATGACTAAGTGATATAAAAAGCAAGAGAGGACATTGAATATTAATTTTGAATTTCAAGTACAGATCGCTAAACAAAGATCAACGTGAATTTTACTTGATATTAATTTTATGTGTTGTAAATGGTGAATGAAAGGATATAGGATAAATGCACATGAGACAAAATCTCTACAAATTTTTGGTAAAAACAAGCAAAGGAACAATACTTTTATTGTTCTATATCTTGAACTCACCATAAGGTCTTCAACAATGAGCTTTACTCATACTTTATAGTTAGTTCAAGGCGGCCCCTTTGCTAATTGTCGAACAACGCTACATCTATGTTGTTTCACCTCATGGATGCGGGATTATCAACAAAAATAAATTGAATTGGCAAAGCGCTCTTACAATCACTGTCATCCATTGCCCGACAAAAGCACCAGTGTCTTAAGGCAGTGGACGATTACAACACACAGATAATCACCTAGTACTCATCAAGTCGATTGTACGAAAACCTAGCATTATAAAATATTGAGATGTGGGCACTTTAAACAGATGGTCCAAATAACATTTCGGAATTACATAAAAACTAAACGCCAAAATTTAAAAGTATGGTAGTATATCAATATGAGAAATTTTCAAACCATTTTTGTTTTTTTTTTATTTTTGTAGCTTCCAGAATTAATCCACGGACATAAGGGAAGCAAATCTAAGAAAATGTGTGGAATGCTTTACAATAATGTTGGGATGTTCATTGGTGCTCTTATCTTATTTTTATTATCTGTGTATGAAGAAAAGATTGAAGTTTGAAATTGAATGTTTTGGTAAGTCATTTTTGTCAAAATGTGCATATACAGAAGCTAAAAGTCAAAGTTATTTCGGTATTCTGTTATTGATTGATTTGATCTTTGATTAAAGCAACATAGTTCTGACAAATCGTTGTGTAATTAAAGGCTTTTTGGGAGTTTTTCCCTCAAAAGATGTTGTAATATTGTATTTACAAGTTGAAACACAGAAAGGATTTTTAGATTAAATATCAATGTTATACGTAAGGGAAATTACTGTTACTTTTAGTATTATGAAGAGTTTTTCCAAATAAATTTTGCAAACACAATTCTAAAATAGTATGCAAATAAATAAATCTGATCAATAAGGTTTCTTGTATTTCAGAGAAGAATGGTCGGATAATTGTGTAAAACAGACGATGGAGCCACAAATGTTCTTAAAAATGAAGGATAGCTAGAACAGATTGGTGACAATTTGCTTTAGATCAAGTGGTTGTGTATTATACTAAGACCAATGACACTTACTTGAAGCATGAAACATTACAATATCATTTAAATGATGTACATTACCCCGTTTTTGTTTTAGGAAAAATCATATTATGGCAATAATTGTAAAAGCTCCTATATATTTACACATGTTGTAGTATTGGAATTTGTATCAGTAGGACAATGCTTAATGAAATGTAGTGATTGTACAATTTTACTTACCTATCTATTGTTATTTTTGGTACTTTAAAGTAATTTTAACACACCATTTTAACAAAGTGTCTATTTTTTACGATTGTGTAAAACAAAGAATGATTTGTGGAAACAGCCATGTGCAGAAACTAAATTTACTTCTTTATTTTGGTATTTGACACTGAAATAATGTTAAATATGCGACGAAAAGAAAATTAAATAAACATACTTTGAAAGTTAAATTTGGTAGGGATTGACATATGAACAAATTGACACACAGAAAGTTCTTTAAAAATAAGCTACCCAATATGTATGAACAGTTACAACTATAGTCAATTATGCTTTGATCTTACTCAGTAACTGAAAGTCGGCTTCTCTCATATTTTTTTTATAGGAAATTGTAATCAAAATTTAAAAATGTTGAAAATTGTGTCGTTAAGTCCTCTGACATCCTTGTATAAAAACTGAAAAATAGGACTTATTTGACAACAATTCATGTCAATGACGTTTAGTGTTATTATTTGTTACGTATATTGCTGTAAACATAAGTCTTTTTATATATTTATTGATTTTTGTTTCATCCATGCATTGTTTTTTAAGTGTATGTTCTGTTTATTAATATTTTCATATCTCTTGTGGAAAAGTGGTCGTTTTCTTTCTTTGATGTTGTGTTTCATAATACATTGTTTCATTGTCATAGATATAAGTAATGACTGATATACATGTAATACCTTCAAGCAGGTCTTGTTATATTGATGACATATTAATGATATTTGTTTATTGATTTATTGACAAATAAATGCCCGAAGCAAAATGTTTAAGTTTTAAAGAGACATGCAGAAATGTATAGGAAATATATCATCGGTGTTCAGGCAATAATCTATAATATCATTACTTCGGTATTTTGTTATTTGTATTACCACTGGGACGATGCCACTGCTGGTTGACTATTAGCCCACGAAGGGGTTCACCATTCCAGTAGTCAGTACTTCGGTGCTAACCCAAAAACCGATTTTATGTTAAAACTTATTATAACTTAATTTCAGTAAGTTTTGTTAAGAACTAGGGAGAACCTAATTCAGCAGATAGGATCATTCGGTTCTGTGCTAATATAAGCAATGAAGGGATATGGAGTAAATGCACACGAGACAAAATCTCTATAAATACATGGTAAAAAGCAATGGAACAACGCTTTTATTGTTGTTCTTCATCTTGAAGTCACCATGAGGCCTTCAACAATGAGCTTTGCCCATACCTCATAGTAAGTTCAAGACGGCCCCTAGCACCGGTTTGAGCGGAATTCATTGCTAGATGTCGAGCAATGCCACATCCATGTTTATTCCGGCCATAGATGCGGGATTGTCAACAAACATTAAGTAAAGTGGCAAAGTGTTCTTACAATCACTGTCATCCGTTGCCCGACAAAAGCACCAGTTTCCCCAGCTGGTGGACAATCACAACAAATAGACAAACACAGGGCACTCATCAAGTCGATTGTGAGAAAACTTGGCTGTATAAATTAGTGAGGTGTGGGCAATATTAACAGGTGGTCAGATCACATTTTGAAATTACAAAAATAGAATGCCAAAATTCGAAAGTGTGATAGTGCATCCATATGAGAAATTCTCTCAAGCACAAGTTCACCATACCTGAAATGTATATAGAGCATAAATCTCTGAATTTGGCTTTCAATTTAGATCATATTTGGTTATTTGTTTTCTTTCGGTTTTTTTAACAACGTTGAGTTTGTGGACTTCCAAATGTTTAATTTTTTTTTACACTGCAGAGAAATATTGTCGAAATATTGCCATATTCGGAAACTAAATTTGCTATAATAGTCCCATTAATATATCCACCGGAACTAGAGATAAAAGAACTGCTTTATTTTAATGTAAAAATTATCAATTCCCCTAACATTGACAGTAAAATTCCAGCTTCTGCTTACGGAGTGTATGTTTCACAGTTGATTTGTTACTCGAGAGCTAGCACAAATTATACTTTTTCATTTGGCATAGATACTACCTAAATGATAAAGGCTTTAACAAATTACGTCTCGTGCAATCATTTACTCATTTAATCAGTCCCTCTTGGGTAAATTTGAAGTTTCGGTCCGTACTCTGATTCAGGGTTCTTTTTTTTTAATTACTATTGGATTTATCATTTCTTATCTAGATTCACGTCTTCCCGGATTTTACTACCGATTTAGACATTTCCTAGATTGACTCACTTACATTGTGACTGATGTTGTTAACAGAGGAAGACATGCTTACCCTTCCGGAGCACCTGATGTCACTCTGTTTCATACTGTCAGTGCCTTGGTTTTGAATGTTGTGAATTTTATTTCTGTGCTTTGTCTATGTCTAACGTGATAGTTTGTTTTCTGTGTCTAATGTCATTGTTTTTCCGTGTTCTCTATTTGGCCATTTTTTTGGGCTTCGATTTTTGTAAATACCCCTCCTTTGTTCATCTACTACCGTTGTTTCTTTTAAGAGTCTACGACCTTTCAATAGTGCTGTTGAGTTGCTAACGGACACTGCCGCAATGCCATAAAACCGGTTAACCCACCAAGTCAGGACCATTGCGGTCGACAATTTTTTCCGTTGGTTTCAAGCTAATTTGTCTTTCTGTCTCATGGACTTCAGCTCTTGACCAGTCTATTCGGTAATTTTGTTATTACCCCTATTTATAGTAACTTCGGTATTTTGTTATCAGTAAAATGTTTTTAAAACTGTTTTGAGTATTCATAACCCAAACAACATACTTCGGACATTAAAACAATCCAAGTATACAACAAATCACTTCATTCATAATAAAGTCTAAAAAAAACATTTATTTTAATATTTCGTTTCTTGTTCAAGAAACCGCAAAGAATTATGAAAGCGGACATGGAGTTGTCTTGTGAATAATATTACTAGCAAATTAAAAAATATATATATACAATAACAGTTGAGATTTGAAAGATTTGATTAATCATTTCTTTCTGCATTTGTATGAAAAATGAATTCTAACATTTGTTTGTTTTTATGGAAAAAGTAATGATCTTCCGGCAAGAAACAAAAAAAACAAAAAAAAAGAACATAATTACAGATTGAAAGAATTGTACATAGCTTGGTTTTATATATATATTATTTATGTTAACCAAGTGGCATTCACTTAATGTCTGCCAATGTGTAAGAGTTGACGTAGTCGTTGCAATGGTTACAAAACCCTAACCCCTAACCCTAACCTCAATCCTTATATTGAAAACAGAAAAAGAGAACAAAAATGTATTTGTTTTAGATTAAGAAGATTCGTTTTTTGTAAGTGTTGAAAAAAAATATATAATTCAAGTCTGTCATATGTAAATAGTCGTGCAGTAAAATAAAAAAACAAATCATTTAGAGTTATTCCCCTTCTCTCATTATTTTGTTATATCAGTTTTTTTTTAAGTATAAGTACTACGCGAATAAACTAAGGGCATTACAGTGAGCATTTCTTACCATTTTACAACCATGTATTGAATAATCAAAATTATCTTTGTACATGTTACAAATTAGAATTCCAATTTGTACTGGATTTAATCCAGTATAAATTGAAATTTCAATTTCTCCTTGGAGAAATTAAGATATCCTGATTTATAACAGTAGGATTTTGAATCCTACCACATTTTCGGACAGAGTCTGTTGTTTTGTTAAAAGAAGTATGTAATTCACAACAATTTAATCAATGAAAACTTAAAACTAAATGACAAATGACAATTTCCGCTATATCTTATGAAAACTGGCGATCAGAAGTTCGAACCGTGTTCAAGTATAAAAGCTGGAAACAAACTATATATCTCTTTTACAATAAGTCAATTACCAATTTCTCGTGAGGTTAATGCTTTAACTAAATGATAATCAAAACAGTGGAAGAGACATATTACTGAGTATATTCTACAACTGTTTCTATTGATTTGGGTTAGCAGGATCAAGAATTATTACAAGTATAAATCAGGATGTTTCAATTTCTCCTAGGATCCTGAATCCAATACAAACTGGAATTTTAATTTGTCCAAGTAAAAATCAGAATTCCAATTTGTACTAGGATGATTCTGGATCCTACTGGATTCTTAATTGTTTTGTGACATACTCATTTAGAAGTATACTGAGTTTTACCCTCTACCGACATTTTTCACCGTTTACAGTGTCTTAGGTGACACACTTACATTGAAGTCAATTTTCTTTAAGTTATCATTTGTGCTGAAAAAAAACATACTTCGGTCCCTTTATTTATTTTACTCTATAATGCTTTGATTCTATAGTTATTTAATCAGTTTGTTGAAACAACGGTAGTAGAATACCGAAGGAACAAAGGAGTGAAATTTACAAAAATTGACGTCCAAAGACACGGCCAAAACAAAAACACAGAAAAAAATGACGTTAGACACAGAAACAGAAAGTACAACATTTAAAAAAAAGACACTCACAGTGTGAACTCCATTGAAACTAAGAGTGACATCAGGTGACCCGGAAGGGAAAGCATGTCCTGCTCTGTTAACAGCACCCGTCATACGGTCAGTGAGGCATATATGTGTATTTCAAAGATCTATTAGGTGGCTGATTGGTAAATGCCATTTTCTAACCCTGAGACAAAACCAATTAAAATCCGTGGTACATGTTACTACTCTGACCCTCAAACAGTACCAAGTTTTAATTTTAAAAAGATTTTTTAATAACTTCCTTTAGTATTCAAACGTTGACAAGGACAGATCGGTTCCACAGACATAACTGACGAAGATATAACTAAAATCTAACGAGACAGCACAAAAAACTAAAGCACTGACAGTGTGAACTCCCGAGTTGACTCAGTTTCCGTATGTCAATATGTTTGAATTTTTAGTTGAGTGAAACATTAGATAGAACTTCTACAATAAGCAAGTTTTACTTCTTTTTTGACTACTTTTGGATTATGACTTTCCATATTATTTGATTTTAATGCTTCTGTTGAGGGGTTACTCCTTGAAACACGTATACAGCATAACAAAATTAACTGTTTTTTATGCAACTTGGTATTTTTGTATTTTATCCATTGGGCCGATGCCATTGCTGTTGGACCAGAGTTCCCCGAAGGTATTCACCAGCCCAATAGTTAGACTTGTCTGACATGAAAATTTACCTTGCGAGTTATAGAAATTTACTGTTTTATAAAAAAAATCTAACCATTTAAAATACTGAGGCTTCATTCCGTGTATGACACTCGGGTAGATGCCCTTGGTACTGGATTTGGCTTCCTATTTCGATATTTGTGGAAATGAGTACTTCTTTCCGGACTACTTTTGGATTATTGCTTAATATATTATTTGATTTTATTGCTGCTGGTGAGAGGTTATTCCTTGAAACACGTGTACTTTACTGTTATTTATGCAACTTCGGTATTTTTGTATTTACAATCAACCACCTCCTGGTTAGTAAATTGTAACAATAATGAACGGAAATTTTGTTTTCTTTATTTCATCTTGAAATTTACGTTTTTAATTGTTGCTTCAATATCAGCAGGATATTTATTTATTTCGAAACTTCATCTAGCCTAATTAAGTATTTTTGGTAATAAAAGAATCAACATTGTTAAACCGTTTGTGGTCGAAAGCCTGGTCATCTTCAGAACTATTTTTTTTTTAATTTTTGCTTCAACTAGAGACATATGTAAAAAAAAAAATAGTCCTGAAGATTGCTTTCGACAACTCACGGTTCAATAAAATGGCTTTACGACGATCATAATCATAGACATAAACATCATGGACATAGTCATAGAAAACTTTATTCGGCATAGTTGTATTTCCTTGAATATTAAAAAAAAAAACATATACATTACATACAAACAATAGCAAACAAAACATGCACAAGTCTAAAGACATAATACGTCAAATGAAAAAGTAATGACATCTGAAGCATACTAGCAGAAACAAAATCAAACTAAAATATAGCTTCAAAATCAAAATAAAAAATAAAACTAAGCACTATTACATGCATTTAAACTGACCTCTGATCCAATCCAGGTAACTGGAGCTACATAGCGAAATGATTTTTTGCCAAAAGATGAAGTTCTTACCCTAGGAATGTCCAAAATGTTACAGTACCTGGAATAATAATTTTGAATATTACTTTTTAACCAAATTAATTAAATAGGGAGATACAATGTAAATCATTTAAAATTTTGAATGTTTCCAATGCCATAGTTCTAATGCCGCGAATCTGTAGAGTGGGCGGCCCAGCTTTCTGTAGAAGTTCAAGATATGAGAGAGTATAATCGTCATAAACGAAACGAAGTGCTCGTTATTGATTTTTTTCCGAACAAAAATTCCAAGCCAAAGGGCAGAAATTAAAATTACTCAAATAAAAGTATGGAAAATAGTAATTTTGTTTAACCTATATAAATAAGGATCAAGACGCTTGAGAACACAGAGTTGTTGAGCTGCCCTTCTACAGATATTACCAATATGGACGTCAAATTTCAGCTGTAAGTCTAATGCCCAACAATTTTACTACCTTTTCATAAGTTAATTTTGAATTTTGAACTTCAATTGTTGAGTTCATTTCAAAAGTTTCATTTCCAACTGCCATTATCTGAAATTTGTCAGGTTTCGCCTGCATTTTGTTTACTTTAAACCATTCTATCAGCTGGTTAGATTCAGTTATCAAGGGTTAAAATAAGATTTGCATAATCAGGGCTTGAAAAAGGACAAACTGTTTTCATCCGCATAGTTATACAAAGACACATATTTGATAAAATAAAAATATCGTTTGAAGAAAAAAAACATTAAATAGTGTGGGGCATAATATCAGTTAAAGAAAACTCTTTCGTGGTTACTTTTTGAGATCAATCTTCTAAACCTAAAATAAATATTTTTGTTCATATGACTGCAGATTTGCGCTGAAGTAAATTACTGAAAAGGTATAAAGCTGCAAAAATTGAAGAAAATGTTAGTGCATTTTGAGGAGTATCGACCTAGATAGTAGATGTCTCACTTGTTGTAGCATAAGTCTGCTATTTATTGCTTGATGAGTGTAAAAACATCAAGTTTTGGTAGCACACTAGTTGTTTATTTTTCGCTTTGCTTTTAACCGGGTCAACAATGACCACCGAGTCTGCGATCGCTGGTTAACTACCATTGCTGATTTTCATCGTATTCGTTTCGGGGTTGATTTGAAAATGGGCAGTAATAACAAAATTTCCGAACATGAGACAAAGACAAATCAGGTGGAAACCACTAGAAAAATCTCGGCCGCAAAGTTCCTGACTTGGTACAGCCATTTCAAAAGAAATGGTAAGTTAAACCGTTTTTATTAGAAAGCCAAAATTTTGACGTTGAAATATATTGGTACACTAAAATAGAAACATTAAATTGTGGAATACAAAAATATTTACAAAATTTACTGTTTATTGTTTCCTCTGTACATGTATAACAACAAGAGGCTCTCAAGAGCCTGTATCGCTCACCTGGACTATGGCCAATACATAACTTCAAATCAACTTATATGTTTATATGTATAACATTTATGTTATATGATCCAACTTTAATTTAACTATTTTCCCTATTGCATGTCATCTTGGATAAGGGATGGATCTGCAGGACACAATTTTAAAGAAAATTAAGTATTGTGCCAAAGTTCATTTCCAACTGGCCAAATGGTTTTAAAGAAGAAGATCTTTGAATGTACTCCTATATTAAACTATGTTTCCCATTGGTAGTCAATTTGCATGAGGTGCAGACTTGAAGGACATCTGTTTTGAAGGGGAACAACTAAGATACATTGTGACTAGCCAAGTTGTTTCTGATAAAAAAATCTTTGTATGCTCTTTCCATACAGTCGAGTAATAAATTAAGTTCCCCGCAGATGGCCATGTTGGATGACATTTAGGCATAAAAGTCACAATACATATATATATATTATAGTCAGCACCTCATAAGCATCATTAATGCCAAGTTCTGTTCAAATCCATTCAGTGGTTTTCAAGGTTAATTCATCAACTGCTCAATAAAGGTTTCATTTATTAATATTTTTGACATTAATCAGTCAATGAAGCTGATAAACTAATTCAACATTCATGTCAGCAGAGGTCATAATGATTACACACTTGAGTCTCTGTAATGTACACAATAGAATAGAATATTAACCAAAAATGGGCCCCAAAGGGGCAAATACAAGAGAGCAAACAAACAATAAAATAAAAACAAAAAAATAAATAAAATACAAACATAAGAGGGAAAGGTTGCTTGATTGATAGATAAAACAATACAATACAGTGTCACGACATATAGTTGGATATAGAGCATATAACTAAATCAACGATGAAGCTATGGCATATTTACCAACAGAGTTAAGTATTGCCTTATCCTCACAGTTTAAAATAAAGTAAAGTAATATGTTTATATAGGAAAATCATTACAACATGAAATAAGGTAAAGATTAAGAAAGTATTTTTGCAAAAAAATGCAGAAATTTGCACAAAAACACTGTTTTTTCTCTAAATCATATAAAAAATAATTTTTTAAATAAAGTGATTGTAGCGAATTTCTCTTCAGCTGAAAAGAGAAAAGTTAACCAAAGAAGATTTGAACACAGAATTTAAAGGGAAATAACCCATAACCATATGGCATGAGAGGGGGGAATTGGCGAAAAACGGCCAATAAATCATACACAGGCCTTTGGATTTTCTTCAAAATTTCAGAGTATGTAGATCTTGATATGCTGAACATTTTTTTAATTTACACTTCACCTCTATCTATTACAGTTTTTGAAATACAAAATTAAAAATCCGCCAATTTTGAAAAATTTACGGAAAAAGGGCTATAACTCTCAGACAGGTTTTCCGATTTTCTTCAAAATTGCAGAGCAGATAGATCTCGGCATTCTGAACAATTTTACTCCATGTCAGATTTTTGATATCTGCAACGGTTTTAAAGTTATTTGCCAAAAACAGCAATTTACCCCTATGTTCTATTTTTAGTAACAGCAGCCATGTTGTTTGGTTTTCAGACTCCTCGGATACAATTTTGAAAGTACATACCCTGGTGATGATCCAGGCCAAGTTTGGTTTAAATTGGCTCAGTAGTTTTAGAGGAGAAGATTTTTGAAAAAAAGTTTACGACGGACGACGGACAGACGGACGACGGACGACGGACGCCAAGTGATGGCAAAAGCTCACCCTGGCATAGCCAGGTGAGCTAAAAATGAGAATCAACCTCATCTGTTAATGATTTTTTTTTTTAAATTGCTGTATATTTATGACTAATGTTAATAACAGTTTTGTCTCGTGTACGGAGTTGCTACAACTCTTAAGTATAATTTAAATAAATTTAGCTGGTCAAGAATAACAAATGCACAATCTAAAGTACGAAAAACGAAATTTGCCGCAACTTAAATCGCTGTAACTACATGTATATTGTTATATATAAGACCATATCAAAACATTTATGTGTCATTTTCTATCTTCAACCGTAAATGTAACCGGGATTACATTTAAGGGTGGTCCTTAACCTTAAGTGTAATCGGATTACATTTAAGGTAAGGATTACACTTAAGGGCTCAACAAAGCTCTGTTCTTAGCTGAATTTGGCTTAACATTTAGATCATATTGGGTATTTGTTCTCTTTCAGTTTTGTAACATATTTGATTTTATGGTCTTCCAAATGTTAAGATTTAATCTGCACTGAAGAGACATAAGTTGTCGAAATGTCGAAATATGCAGAAAATAAGTTAACAGTAACATCGGTATTTAGTTATGTGTTACCACTGGGTCGATGCCACTGCTGGACTGTCAGTCCCCGAGGGTATTCACCAGTCTCGGTGCTGACCCGAAAGCCGACTTTATTTCGAACCTCGCAATATCTAAATTTTTGTAAATATTGTTGAAAACAAAGGAGTATCTCCCTCGTGCAAAGCTCTGTCCTCAGTTTTAGCTTAACATTTAGATCATATTGGGTATTTGTCTCTATCAATTTTATCACATGTTTGATTTTGTGGTCTTCCAAACGTTTAGATGTTATCTGCAATGAAGAGATATAAGTTGTCGAAAGGCGCATATGCAGGAAATACATTCACAGTAACTTCGGTATTCAGTTATTACTAATTTTTTGCTACTACTATTGATATATTTACCGAAATAATCAAAGTTTAAATAAAAATATTTACCGTAGACCTGAATGTTAATTTCACTCAAATATTTAAAAAAATCTATGCGTGGGTGATGGGCAAATTATTTACCCTAACCAAAAAAATAAAAACAAAAAAAAACAAAACAAAACAAAACAAAAAAAAAACAAACAAAAAACAAAAACAAAACAAAACAAAAACAATGAATGGACACTAAAAGCTATGCGGATGGATCATTTATTGCATATAAGGTGCTTATTTGTTGTTTATTCAGATGACCAATGAACAAACCGAATTTGGATTTGTTTACTGATTTACATAAAAATGTTGGGGTAAAATGAGAATAAATTTGAAAAACCAATGTCCATTGAACATTTAATTAATATGTATTAGATTACAGACAAAAAAATCTTGTTGATAATTAATTATTAATCAGTTAAAAAGTTCTTGTTGATACATTATTTATCAAGTACATGTTTTTGCATTCACTACAAAATCAAAATTAACTCCCGATCCACGTGTTTTGGTTAATCGATAGACCTCGGGCATTAAAACGACCATATGGTGACCCCTAGACGTTTTGTTTTGGGTCGTTTTAACCTGGATATGGGATGTTGTCTCCTTGACATTTACCCCATTTCCTTTCTTTTTCATAGGTGTTCAGTTAACCAGGTATACTCCCTCTGTTTTCGACTCAAATTTTCTGTTACAATAATATATAAGGGTAATGGAAAACCTTCTCATCCTTTGTTGTAAAATTATGACAATGCATGGCCTGAAGCGGCAAAAAATTAGCTTTCCATTGGTGTATGCCATGTTATCTTTATGCATTTTTGGAGATATCGATGTGTCTACACTAGTCCTTAAATTCAAGACTGTATGTAGCGTATTTAGAAACAGTCTAAATAAATTAATGCTACAAAGAGTCATGTATAAACAATGAATGAATATGGAGTAAATGTACAATACAATGCAACATCACTTTTATTGCTGTTCTTCATCTTGAAGTAACCATTAGGCCTTAAACCTTTTTCCATTCCAGTCACTTGGTATAACAACTTCCACATCAAAGTTGTTATAGAACTAGTACTCAATATTATACGTTGTTGCTGCTTTTATCTAAAACTATCATGCAAACAAGATTAATTTGAATTGTAAACGAAAACTCTGACGGTGGTCCCTGCGTGTATCAGTTTAATAAATGAGTTTTCATAATGTATTTGCTGTTGTGTTTAATCAAGCTTCATTTGTTGCAACTCTATATCCTTCATACATCGTATGACCAACTATCACAACTCTATATCCTTCATACATCGTATGACCAACTATCACAACTCATAAAAAATGTCAAACTCCTTAAATGCATGTTTACTTTCTCCACATTAATGGAATTCTGATATTCTAAATTGTCCCCAAAGAATTACTATGTAGAATTAAGTTGCAATTGGCGGACGAGGAAAGTATCCAGTAAAACAATTATAAAACATTATTACGGTCAATGTCATTCACTGTTCAATATAATAATCAGCAATGTAAAGTCTGGGAGAGTCGACCTCTGTATATTTTAGCTTCAACATCAGTTGTAAAAAAAATTAAAAAAAAAGAAATTCTCACATCGATAGAATTTACCATGTCTTCACAAAACGATTAGATATAATTTGCAAGCATCATCATATTAAGTAATTCTTCAAAGTGTCACCAATGCATTTAATGGGATTGAGATATTCTGTATATTTATAAGTACACCTAGAAAGTGTCACCACTGCATTTAATGGTACTATTATGTTTATTTATAAGTAATTTTAGAAAGTGTCACCAATGAACTTTATTGGACTATGTTAGAAACATCTGTGTATTTGATTGATTGATAAAACATTGTAAATATATACAATTTGTAGATGACATGATTAATGATGCAGACAGAACCATTATTTAAATAAAACAGAATAATTTAATAACAGGATACGCATTTTCATTACGACAGGTATGTATTGTTATGTATTGGTATGTCATGTTAATTTTACAATAATTTTTCTTTCCCATATGGCGTCCTTTTCGTCACTATTTCACAAACATTTTGAAATATGGATCGTTAAAACTAAGATGTGACGGAAATACAACGTGTGCAAAAATTATTTTGAGAGTAACGCTATAAGATGCAGAAAGAAA